>SCLH01000335.1:613293-639571 GCA_004367855.1 Oikopleura vanhoeffeni
GAAAAAAAATGGTGCTAGAGCAGAGCAGAGCAAACGATTTCAAAAAATCTGCCGACCCCTGCTGTACAGAACATCGATCTCAAGATTACAAATTCCGAGATAATAATAAGGCATGGAACAATCAGAAAACGAAAACAACAAAAAACCTTCAAGGCCAAACCTTGTGGGGGATTACGTTTAGTCAAGGGGTGACTTTCAATCAATGGCCCGTTCTAATTGTTAAAAATCAGCTCTGGAAATACTGACGAAAAAGTTTGTTTACGTCGGTTTCAATAATTTGATTGGTAGTGAATTTTGTATCCACTTATTTATGCAAACAACTTATTGCGGTCTTTTAAAGTGTATTACGTAATTATTTAAAATGCAGAAAGAATAAATTTCACCACATCAAGTTGTTGTTCTGGGATGATCGCATTGCCTGTAAGCAAGCAGTAGATTTTGGACTTCGAGCACATGGTCCACCTCGTTTTACTAAAATATTTTCAAATGGAATTATGTTCTTCAAAAAGCAATGTTTATTTGGGTTCCAGAGTTCTGTTTTTCTTCTTAACTCGGTGTCGAATATTGTGCTATTATTCGACCTAAACGCTATAGCGTAGATACGCTTCACGTCAGAAGTATACTATTTTTCAATTTTTTAAAAGGATACTATAAATTTACTACCAAATCAAATTTATAAGCTCAAATTTGTAGTGTGAAAATAAAATTTTTGAAAACTTTTCCAATCATTGAATTTCAATATAACGAACCTGGTGCATACTCAATTCTGGACACACATTCGGGTCCACAAACTTCTTCGAAAGACTTCATATTTACATCATAATTGTATTCAATGGCGCAGGTGAAACATTCATAAAAATTGGCAAGAACCATAGGAGCCAGTAATAGAGTGGTAGAAATCAAAATTTTTAACATTTTCTTAAGATTAATTTACACTGATATTTTTTCATCAAGTATTTTTCCTTATTTTTCAGTATGAAAATTCAGTGGGTGTTGAAAATTCCTTCGACAAAAAATATATGCAATTAACTTACTTATATTTTTCAAACACTAAAGCTGAGTCCGGTGTATAGATGAAACCTACGCAAAAATATACGCAAACCAACGCAAAAACCCACCCATCTGGAAATTAAACAATTTTTCCATGCGTTCGGCGTTTCTGCAAAAACAACTCACGCTCAACCCCGCTGTAATTCAGTTACCAGGGATAAATTTACCGTATGCACAATAAAAATGAGACAGCAATTAAAAAATTCAAACCAGAGTCGGCAGATTGAAAAATAAATTGTGGTCGGATAAAATCGAATCAAAAACAATCGATCTGATCTCCAATCGGCTCGAAAAAATCCGAAATTTGAACCTGATCGGATCGGAATTGTTTTCTCTTGTAAAAATTACGAAAAAACAACATGCTTTGCTTATAATTTTTCTGTAAAAGTTCTGTTTTCAACTCCCCTCTGAATTTGTCTGAAAATTTTGTGATCATTTCTAGCTTAAATCTCTGATAGTTTGACTCTGAAATTACCTTATAATGTTGAGCTGTTTTAAGATTGATAATCATTTGATCCGAATAATCTCTTTATATAGGATTTTTCTGGTGTATCTGATGAATCTGGTGGTCGTAGATTTTCAATTTTGATTGATACTTTGTAAAAACTCTTTCGGAATTGTTAAATTTTTTAATGTGTTTTCGGTGCCAATAATGTACTCATTTCAAGCATAGCATATGCTGCATATGGATAATAAGTTGATACTGTATGAGTTAATGGGTTGAAGGACAAATTAGTGATGTATAAATCGCCGAATAAAACCTATGAAATTTCCCAATGTTTAGCTTAAAATGTTTAGCTTAAAATGTTTAGCTTAAATACTTCCAGTGCCAATATCGCCGAAAATGCTCAATATCGCCGATTTTTTTGGAGATTTCTATTACATATTGATTTGTGGGGGTCATGAATGACGTTATTTTCGAGATTGAATTTCCCAAATTCACTCTTTTAACTTTTATTTGATTGCGTTTGGTAGAGTATTTAATTCTACGCATTTTGGTGATTCAATTCATTCAAAACTATTGTAAAAATCTTTATTAAACTTGAAAATTGTTTAACTTTTGACGTCATTTCGAACGCCTACGCGTTCATCTTTAAACAAATTTTTTCATTTTTGGCCCATATCGCCGAAAGTGCAAATATCGCTGAAAATGCCCAATTTTTTGGCAACAACCTTCCGGCGATATTGGGGGGAAAACATTTTTTAACAAAAAACATTTATTAACAAAACATTTTCTAACAAAACATTTTTTAACAAAAATACATTTTTTAACAAAAAATACATTTTTTAACAAAAAACATTTTTTAACCAAAAAAAAACATTTTAAACAACCAAATATTTTATAACAAAAAAACATTTTTTAACAAAAAAAACATTAGGAACCCTTGGTCTTCTTGTACACTCTAATTTGATGTGTAAACTGATATCATTCTATCTTGAAAGTATTAGAACTAGGGTTAGGTATACTCGTGTCCAGTGTACACGGTATAGAACGACGCAAAGCTGTTTCTTGGGAAAGGCTAGGGTGAGGTTTAAAAAATAGGGTCGTGTTCCGCCAGGAACAAACGACCATATTTTTTTAACATAACCATAGACTTTTCCGAGAAAAGTTTTGCCATGCCACGAGTGTACACATAACCGTTATTTTTTTCTATGAACCAGCAAAAAAAAATTTGAGCCTGCACATGGCCGCGGTGTTTGCTTCTCTAGCGGATTTCGTGGACCACTAAGAGCTTAACCTTCATGCAACACTTTAGAGTTACTGCGAAAAAGCTTCAGTCTTACTATGAACGCCGTAAACAGAGGCCTTCTTTATCGGAAACCTTAGACCGGATCTGAGCGACCAAAACAATCACTGCTTTTTTACACTATTCTAAGTGGGTCTTTTTAAAAAAATCGAACTCGCCCACAATTCTCGCTTGTTACTCTCAGTGACTCATAATCAGATGCTCTTTTTCGCTAAATTCTTTCTGAAACAATTCTGAACCATTTTGCTTCACTTCCCGTCGATGC
This sequence comes from Oikopleura vanhoeffeni, assembly GCA_004367855.1. Classification (NCBI taxonomy): domain Eukaryota; kingdom Metazoa; phylum Chordata; class Appendicularia; order Copelata; family Oikopleuridae; genus Oikopleura; species Oikopleura vanhoeffeni. The sequence goes on from SCLH01000335.1 coordinate 616,357, forward strand.
TAAAATAAACAGCGAAACATGTTGAATTTAAATTTGAATACATCTATTTAGGTCATTTTTTGAAAAAAAATAATCAACATTTATTGGTCCAAGTAAAATGGCGCAAAATTTAAATGTAGAATTCTGAGCATTTTGCCTGCTTGATAAATATTTTGCCGCAACTTTTTTAATCTTTACTTTCTGAGTTCATCACATGTTTGAGGCGTCTTCTCATCATTAATTATCAAACTGTAACAAAAATAAACGCAAAAACCTCTGAAAAAGTTCATAATTTTATATCGCGAAAATATGTTTTTTTGTTAAAAATGATTTTTTTGTTAAAAAATGATTTTTTTGTTAAAAAATGATTTTTTTTGTTAAAAATGTTTTTTTTGTTAAAAATGTTTTTTTTGTTAAAAATGTTTTTTGTTAAAAAATGTTTTTCTTTGTTTAAATTGTTTTTTTTGTTATAAAATGTTTTGTTTGTTAAAAAATGTTTTTGTTATTTAATGTTTTTTTTTAAAAAATGCATTTTTTTTGTTAAAAACTTTTTTTTGTTAAAAAATTGCTGTTTTTGTTAAAAAATGTTTTTGTAAAAAACCCCTGCCGATATTGGGTCCCACTGTAATATTATATAAAAAAATGACCTTTTCTCAAAAAATGATTTTCATCAGTATTAATATGCTTGATCAATCATTTCTAGGCAAATAATAAGGTCATTTATTTTTAGCCTTTATCGGCTAAGTGACTATAATTGTGAACAAAGAAGTTTAAAAATTCATCAACCTCTCAGGCACAGAGCCTAAAAGTGGTTTACAATTTTTGAAAAGACCGGAAATGACAGAAATAATTAAAATATAAGTTCAAGGTTCAAATCGCTTTTAGAGTTTGCAATTAATTTTTTGAAAAATGAAAATAAAATTTTTTTTTGATGAATGTTCGAAATATATTTTATTTTACTTTTTTTATTAAATTTTTCGCAAAAATCTTAAAAAACCTGGTAATTAGAGACTGGATTTAGATGTTATTTCTGAGAAGTCACTTTTAAGAAAATTTGATTCTCAATCTTCTTACAGTTAAGTTTTTCTTCTGAGGTCTCTGACTCACTTTAATTTTTTTCAGAGTAATTTTTGTAAAATCACAAGTTTAAAAACTTTAGTATTCCAAAATAATTCACACTTTTTTACAGCGGAAATGAAGTGCTGAACACTTTAATTGTTCTAATATTATATTTATATAAAATTTAAGTCTATCCTTAATAGTTGAAGAACTATAGATCATAGAGTTACATACTTTACGGTTTTAGAAAGCTCAGACAAATCCTCGTCATTATTGACAATCGTAAACGATTTTCATATTTCGGTAGTAGCGCTATAGGTATAAAAAGTTTGGAAAATGAAGATTTTTCAAAGTCGATCTCCTCCGTGATATAAAGTTAAATTTTATTGATTCTTACACTTTCGAGAAACTAAATGTCAATGAATGTTGGAAGGATTTTTGAATTTTTGCTCTAGAAAGCTCTGAGCGCCAAAAAATATGCTATTTCAGTCATTTTTTAAAATCGATCTCCTCCGTCAATTTTATAACAGATTTTCAATGACATGTAGAATACTTCGGTTAAACACTTTTGAACACTGTTGGAAATGTTTTTTTATAGTTCATCTTGTTACGTAAAGGTGCACTTTTACTGAAGTAGTAAAATTATTTTTTTGCTCTAAATCATCTAAAAACCCGAATAATATAGTGAATCGACTCTGGAATTCATTTTGATTGTTTTAAGGCCGTATCTGCTGTAATTTTCAAGGGAGAGTTAAATATACGATTTCATTTGATTTTTCATGACTTTTTAAAATTTTTGTTAAGAAAAATTAATTCAATTTTCATAATTTTCCTTAGATAATTTTGTGTAATAACATGTGGAATAAAAACCTTTTGATAGTCTTCATACAATTTATTTACTTTTTGTGCCCCGTGTGAAATTGAATTGACAATGTTTGAAGTTGTCAAATAAAATTTTTGTTTGTTGAGGAATCTAAACTAATCAACTGCCGGTATTCTCAGAGTATCGTAATCAAAAGCCTGATGGTTAAAAAAAGACGGAAACGACGGTTTAAATTTTCTTTGATGAACCCTATTTAATGGTCGGTGACACATGAAAAATAGCTATGATTTTTCATTCGGGCTCTAGATGTAAATTTGAAACTTGATGCGCTATTTTTTTGTACAATATATATGATCTTTAATATAAATATTTTTAAAGAAATGCCTAAAACAAAAATTTGAGATGCAAGAAACTCAAATTTTTGAACATTCTTGCCGAACTCTGAGCCAAAAGGGAGATTACGTTCAGAAGCTCAGAATTCTGAAACTCGCCAATCTTACTTCAAAAAAAATATATAATTTTAATTTTTTTGGAAATTTTTCAAAAATCATAAAAAAATTCTAGACAAGATACGGACTTCTAGTTTTGATTATTCGATTCGCCGTATTTTATTCAGTTTAAATATAATATTTTTTCAATCAAAAACGGTTACCGAACGACCTGTATTCGGTTTTAATAGTGCGCCGGATAACGGAAAAACCGTGTAGCTGGGACATTTTGGTTTTCGCCAATCATTTTTAAATTACTGAATTACCCAGATAATATTTGCAAGTTTTTTTATATATACTGAGAATTCTTGAAACTCGCCAAAACTTTATTTTCGAGAAAAATATATAAATTTTATTTTTTTTCGAGATTTTCAAAAATTCTAAAAAAAAAACTAGACAAGATACGAACTTCTTAGTTTGATTTTGAGATTCGCCGTATTTCATTCAGTTTAAAATAAATATATTTTTTTGTCAAAAAAGGTTTCCCAACGACCTTAAATTAGGTTGCAAATAATGGGCCCGTAAAGGAGAAACCGTGGTAGCTAGGACATTTTGGTATTGCCAATCATTTTTGAATTACTGAATTACCCAGAAAATATTTACAGTTTTTTTTTCTTGCATACACAGATCCCACAAAAGCTTGCCCTGACCACCCCCTTAAGTTCCAAAGTCAAAAAGACCGAAAATCCTTACCCTGACCACCCCCTTTAAGGGGTTTGATGTGAATTGCTGTAATTGCTGGGGTATTTGTAACCACTTTCAACAGTCTGTAACTTGTGATTAATGATCAAACATGAAATTGAAAAAAAATATTTGTTCTGTGAACCACTTTTCATGATTTTTATAACCAAAAATTTTTCTCATTAGTAACAAATTCGTAAATCGATAACGAAAACGAGTTTTAAAAATGCACAATTTTTGCCCAGCAGTCAAAAACTCGGCAGGTAATTTACGAATTAGTTGAAACTTTCAAAATAAAACGGAACCATAACAGTCGACTAAACTGTTGTTAAGAGATAATTAGTTTACGTTCAGGTGATTCGTAAAAATGAAAAAAAAAAAAAAAAAAGACTTTCGTAAACAGTGCAAAATCTCTTTCTATATATTATTAAAAATGATTTTATTAAAGCGAAAACAGTGCAAAATCTCTCTCTTATATTATTAAAAATGACTAAAGCGAAAAATATTCAAGCGAATAAATGCTTACAAACTGTTGTATGGAATTTGTGTCAATCGCATTGATTTTAATTGATTCAATCAAAGAGCGCGCACCGCTACTCCTTTGATAAGTCAGTGTTATTATCATAATAAATAAAGAAGAAAAGTCTTGTTTCTTCAATTATGCAGATAAAAGTTTTTAAACATATTCTCCTGCTTAATTTTCACGGAGAGTTCAATTTTGCATTTATAATAAATAAAGTACGAATTTTAAATTTGTTTTTAAAATAGTCTATATTTCGGATAGAAGATCTAAAATAGATAACGGGGCAAATAGAACATTTTAATTAGTTGCAATCGATTCCTAAGCCCCGATTTACCTGGGTTTTGATATTTGGTTTGTTTCAATTATCATATAGAAAAGTTTACTTTGTGCAAGCAAATCTACATTCAGAACCCCCTTAATCTCAATGACTTGACAACAATTAAGTCGCTAACACTTCTACTTTTCCCATAATATGAGTTCGAAGTCGAGCCATATAAGTGGCGTTGGTGCCTGAGGAGGATATCAATACAGAAAAAGTTAACAATAAATGTTAAAAATCACTGATTTGTCTTTCCGCCACAAACCCTTAACTCATACTCCATATGCTTCAAAACAAGTATGTTATTGACAACGAGAAACACATTTAACAAATTAAACCAACGATAAAAATTTGACGATAAATCCTATATAGAGTTTATCTAAATGAAATAACTATCAGTCTCAAAACAGAAGAACAAAATAAGGTAATTTCAAAGTCAAACTTTCAAAGATAAACTAGGAAGGCGGAAAAAGAAATTCAGTGAAGAAATTATAAGCAAAACTTATTATGTTTTCGTTGTTTTTACCACTGAAAATACCGGTTTATTTTTTATTCCTGGTTAATCATCCTGCGTATTATTGAAATTGTCATTTTAAGGAGTGAGTCGGTACAACCAATTATACAAATTTACCATCTCTTCTCAGACGATGTTTTTCGCTAATATCTTATTTCCAGTAAAAACTTATCTACATATGATATGTAACATATCTGTATATATCTCCCACCAAAAAAATAACGCCGAATTAAATTTTCTGATTGTATTTGGGTAGCTTTTGCCATGAGGAGATAGAGTTTCCGATAAATACAAAATATACAAGCTGTAATTTATTATTTGTCGATGTTTCAGAGGCTACTGGAACGAGAAGTCACGTGTCAACGATGGAAAACACGTGAAACCTTATCAGAAATAATTTTTTGCACTACAATGATAAAATCACCGTGTAGCAATGCTACAGTAGCATTTGAGGAGAAAAACGCTACTCAAAAGTTGACCAATTAATGCTTCATGTTACAACATGGTACAATTTCAGCTTATTTCAATATAAAACTTCGGAAAAGATAAAAAAGGTCGCCGTGTGAAGGTGACGTTACTAGGAGTGTATAAACTCCTAAAATCCTCCTGAAATACTTTTTGGCTTGTGTAACACAAGTTGTGTTTATTCGGGAATTTGTCAAATTAGGAACTACGCTTTCCCTGATCCTTTTGAAAAGTTTAGGTTTATTATTTTTTAAGGAATGATGTTAAAATTTTAAACGTATGTCACTCTTCTTTTCGCTCCAATGGTGCTTGGATTTGGAAACTTTTACGAATGTTTCAACTGTGCCATCGAGTACAATTATCGCAGCAAGTCTAATGAACATATAAAACCTTTCGCAGAAGTTTGTGGATTCGAATGTTTTACTGGAATTGCAAATGCACCAGGTTTGCTACCAAATGAAATTATATACATATGTATATCTGTTTTCTATTATATTAGAGTTAGAATTATATAGAAAAACGCTCGACTGATATCTCCCACGAAAATGTTGCAATAAGATTTTTAGCGATTTAGGTGAAAAATTGTAAAAATCAAAGGTACTTCTGGTTTTATATTTACAGGGGCCCCAATATCGCCGAAAGTTTTTGCCAAAAAATTGGCGATATTGGGCATTTTCGCCGATATTGGCACTTTTGGCAATATGGGGACAGAAATAAAAAAATTTCTTCAAAAAATGAAAAAAAATGTATTTTTACAGTAGGTTCGAATGAAGTGAATCACCAAAATGCGTAGAATTAAATACTCCACCAAACGCAATCAAATAAAAGTTGAAAAGAGTAAATTTGGGTAATTCAATTAAGAAAGTAACGTCATTCATGACGCCCACAAAGTAATTTGTAATAAAAGGAAGTATTTGAGTTAAAAATCTTGAAATTACATAGGTTTTTACCGACAAATCCGGCTTTATTGGGCCGGCAATATCGCCCCCACTGTAGGAGGTTTGTTACAGTTCCTAAAAAATGTTGAGAATATCCGAAGTTATAGACTATTGTCAAAGAAAAACACGCTGAAATGAGAGAAATTTTAAAAATATTTGCGGTCGGTAAAGTTTAAAAATACTCATTTTATTTTTCATCGTCCTAAAGCTTTTGGAAATCGATGCATTTTGAATGTACACCAACTAGCCATTTATGGAAACCCATTACCATGTAATGTAAACCCATAACCATTTAATGAAAACCCATTACGATTTATGGAAACTATTTTTGAAAAACAAGGAATTATGATTTATGGAAACCATTTTTGAAAAACAAGGAATGTTTGAGTAAAATAAACTCTGTTTTTGGTGCTTAATTCGCTCAAAACTATTCTAAAAAGTTTGTTGATTTCGGCTGCCCTATAATTGATCCCTGAACATGTAATTTAGAAAAATACTCATAAATTTTCAAAAAGTGTTTTCAAATTTTGCCAAAAATTACCGTGTGATGGAAACTCATTCGTAATTGCCTCATGATAAACAAAAAATATTATGGAGAAAAAGATTAAGTGAGCGTTCTTATTAGGTATCCTTTTTAAAATCGCCAAGTAAGTAACAGTACACTACCTCGGTAGCAGGCTTGTAAAGGGATGCAATCCAAACCGGATTTTCTATCTACATCCCCAAAAAAAGGATGGAAAACGCATTCCTTTTACAAGCCTGCTCGGTAGTACCGAGTCGGTACACTACCTATTTTCACTAACTTGGCGACAATAAAAGGAATATGGACCACATTATATATTTTTTATATATTATATTATGGTCGAAAAATATATAGTTTCACTTTGCTTTAATTTCTCAAACTAAAAAATTTTAACAGTCGATATTCCACAATAACTATTTTATTGGAAAGAAATTGTAATGCGAGTGTATTTAAGTTCCAACTATCTCCATGGCAGGCGTGATTAAACGAAGTGGACCATGTGCTCGAAATCCACGATCTGCGGCTTGCGTACAATCAATGCGATCATCCCATAACAACAATTTAATGTGGTAAATGTTATTTTCTGAAACTTTAAGATGAAATGAAATTTGAGTTTTGAAATAAAAGTGCCTTGTTTATCATGCAGTGTATAAAAGTCAGCATAACAAGACGCAATGGTGGATTTTGAGTTCGATAAGACCTCTTCAAAAAAACTTTCTCAAATTGAAATTTTTTTTGTGCTCATGTTCTTCAGCATTACGAAAAACCCCAAATAAACAAAAAATTTCTTTCGAAGAGGTCTTATCGAATTCAAAATCTACGGATATCCTTTCTCCAACCAAAGTAAATCTTGAAAATGTTGGTGATCTCTATAGTGCGTGTTCGAATCTCACTAGTGTTGTCTTAGTGATTGTTTAGGGTTAAATTATAGGCAAGGGTGCTTGTGTTGGGAGCGCCAAAGTTGATTTATACGTAATATCAGCAGATCAACCCCCGGCCAATAACGCGGCGTGGGATTCGAGAATATACAGATTCGAACACGCACTATAGAGATCACCATCATTTTCAAGATTAACTTTGGTTGGAAAAAAATAGTTGACTGTTCGAGGTTGGCAAACTTGAAAAAATATCGAAAATCTTAAATGTTAGATTCAACCACGACAGTTATTCAAAATAATAACTTAATTAACTTTAAAAATAACTTAAAAATATAATTATTCTGTACAATTGTATTCAGTTCTTTAATTCAATTTTAAGCTCTATAGACTATAGTCTTAGCAGATAATTAATCTTGGGCATGCACATTTGTCAATTTAAGTAGTGAAAAACTGCTCAGAATGTCCGTTTTTGGCAAACATTTCATACTATGACATACAAAAATTCATAAACAAAATATGATAAAAATACAAATAAAGGCTTGTACTATAGGGCTGAAATTGAGGCGAACATTTCGGTGACCAAAAATCATCGATGAAGATTGATTTATCATTAACCAATCAGAAGACGTATTTTCAGAAATGTTTGGATTTTCAACATTCTTATTTTCAAATAATCCAAAATGCAATCAGTTTTTTAATAAAAAACTGAAAGGTAAGAAAATAACTACAAAGAGAGTTATCAAAAAAATAAGCTTTTGTAAATTAAATTAGGTCTTAACTTTTATCAACAATCAATAATTAGAAGCAAGATTTAAAGTTTAAAACCTTGTTATAGTAACCCAATAAATTTCATATTTGAGAATAAGCGACTCGTAATTGGATTTCAACGAGGTTTAAATAAAAACTTTTATCGTTGTTCACTTCATTTTAAATAGCAAATTGCTATTAGCAATATTTTTCATGTTATATCGAACACAAATGTCACACAGAAGAACCGCAACCTATGTGACAAGAAAGTATTTTACAAATTCAATTTTATTCCAAACTTCAAGTATAGGCATTCAGAGCAATTATTAATTATTCCTGGATAATAATTTTTTAGGCTTCATATAACCATTTTCTGCTTTATTTTTTAAGAGAGGATTCATTTGTCCATGACGGATACAAGTCTTTTCTGCGACTCGGATCGCCGAATACTTCGCAGCGATGTGGCAGACTGGCGTCAACTTTAATTTTACGAAATAATTAGTTGGTTTATTTTTGTGCTTATTATCGTTAGCTGAACCACAATAAATGTGTATCAGCTCATTAATCATTTTTGTCTATTTAAGGACGATTTGAGTTCAAACTTTTAATTTTATAATTCGTAAAATTTACGAAGAAAATTAAAGCATTATGAAAATTTAAGCATTTTTCGTCCAAATTTTCTCTGATTAATTTTTGAATCTGTGAATAAAACGAAAAAAATAGTCACTTTAACTTTTTTCATGCATGTTTACATATTTCTTGACTGGCTGTTTGAAAATCATGAAATGTTTTTTTGTCATTTGTTTGTCGACTCTTTAGAAATATTATGAATATTTTCCGCAAATCAAGTCCAAAAATTTTAATTAGTAGTTTTTGAATCTCTGTAAAAATCAGGCCGATCACTTGTGAATTTCGGTATCTATTTGGTTTCCGTATTTCAACCGATGCAAGGTCAAGTGAATCGTTTCTGAACTTTGATGAAATTTACAACACGCTTGTGAAACCGGTTTGTGCCATTTGGCACGCAATTATAAAAATTTTATTATTTTAAAAATCTGCATAAAATTGCGGTGTAATAGGCTACTTCACTTTTAAAAGTCAGGACATTTTTTTATATAAAGGGGTTATGTGTCGCTTTTTGGTACCTTTCAATCACGCTCAGAACAGTTCTAGGCGGTTAAACTGAGGATACTCGTTTGTAAGATCTAGCCTTCGTCTAACGACTTACACATCGTCCAACGTCAACCTTGTTACATCAACCTACATTCCACCCCAGCTGGTGAGTCTCATTTCTAGGCACTAAACGCGGTTTTGTTTAAAAATAGTGTCGTATCTCTCTTTTAGGAACCCCACAGAACAAGCGTACTGCAAAATCACACAAATAGAATAGAGTTTCGAGAGACAAAAAAAGGAGATGATCGACAGAATTTTTTCGATTTTCTAATATCTTTTTCTTTCTAGAATCTCAGCTAAGATCGTCGATTTATGCAGTTTTTCCGAGCTTCATATACAAACTCCATCTTCTTTTAGCACGAGATATTTAGACTGAGCCATCATTCTTCGACTTAAGGTTAGATAAATTATTAAGCGGGTAAAGGATGAGAAGAGCAATGTTTGAATAAAATTCGGGTAGATATCTAGAAAATTTTGAATGGAAAGTGATACCGGAAGATTAAAATAAACGAAAAAGAAAAGGTTACCTTCCGTATCCGAAACAAAAGTAACTCAAAACCAAAATTGAAAGCTGAGTATTTCACTGACTCGCAACATAAGATTGGCATTACAGCTAATCAAAATATTCTCTCACATCCCAAATTTCACGTCAATATTCCGAGTAATTAGGTTATAACATTTTGGCAGTTAAATAAATATATGCAATTTCTTAGAATTCGATTCATTGAGTTACAGACATTTCCGGATAATATTAATGTCATGCATCGTTTTCGGTGGGGCTCCATTGATTCACCAATAAAAAAAATGTTCATATCATCGGTGCACATACGGTCTATTATGCGCGGTTTAAAGGCAAAAAAATATCGATGGTTGAAAATTTCTAGAATATCTTTTTCTTAGAGATGTTCTGTGAGAAAAAATAATGCCGCGACCATGAAGATTCCTTAGGTCAACTAATAGTCATAACCGATATCTTAATGTATCATAAATATAATTCATTATAAAGAGGCTCAAAAATAGAAACCGACACCTACCCACTTAAACGTCAATTTTTAAGTGTCAAATCTTTTTTTCCTATAAAAGCTGTTTTTCTCTTTATTTTCATGGAAAAAAAACTTTCATAATGATTAAGATAATTTTACGCATGTGGATAATAATCTATTCTCCCTTACCATAGTGCATTACACGCCCGAAAATGTCTGAGTAAGTTTATAAATTTGACCTTTTAAAGAATAATCCACACGGGTCATCAGTCGAACCATAGAGTTGTGAATTGAAAAGATGGTTTTTGATATTTTTACAGCATTGACTTAAGGGACGAGGTCGGATGTAAGAGCTCAAACATACAGGCGTTTTTCAGCGGCCGCATCGCCTCAGACATGAAATACTAGAAACACACGAACATCAAGATTCATGAACCCCCCCCCCCCCCCCCTCGTGTGGGTAAGGTATCAACATTGACTCTAATCTTGCTTCACAACAACACATACGGGCCTTCTGATAAGCCGAGCCAATCAGAGAAGAGCTTCAAAAGTGGCACTATTTTTCAACTTCAACAACGCCTCCCTCTCCCTGAGTTTTTGAAGATAGAGAATACTTTTATAAAGCTTTTATTGACCACAAAGAGAACGTAGGGCAGAGCCCTAGTTGGGGTTTCGGTCACAAAATATTTTCATCCGGTCGCTTAAATGAGCAAAAAAACTGAGGACCAAAAAAAAAAAAAAAAAAAAGTTTTTTGCTCATTTAAGCGCCGGTCAATGAAAATTTTTGAGAAAACCACTAGGGCCTCTGCCATCGTTCTCTGTGGTCAATAATAGCTATAAAGTTATAATCTCTTCTTCAAAATCTAGCGTGAGAAGTAGGTATGTTGTAAGTGAAACAATTAGTGTCACCTTATTTGAAAGGTACCAGATTCCTGATTGCGTCGGCTAATCAGTGCGCTACCGGATGTGTTGTTTTGTGGATAGCAAGTTAATGTTCATCTACTACTCCTAAACTGAAAATCCATAGTTCGTGCTGTTTCTACGTATTTCCATTGAGGCGACGCCTGAAAAACCCTGTTTTTGGCCTTAAAATGCGACACAGTAACTCCCTTAAGTTAGTAAAAAATTTAAAATATAAACGTTGCAAGTATGAAACATTTCATTTTAGATAAAAATAAAATAAAATTTTTTCACATTTTTTTTTCTTTCAAAAATCACTCCGAAAAATGTACCAATCTGCCAAATCGCTGCTACCCCCTTAAAGGGGTTGTATAATACAACTTGTATGTGGCTGGACAATCCTCATTGTGCGCCAGATCATGAACTCGTTATTATTTATTTTTTCATACCATGTTTGACCAACCGGTAAATTAAGTTAACCGCGAGCAAAAAAAAAATCCTAAAAGTTGTATTTTTATCACCAAACGAAAAAACTAATATCTTGTTTTTTTCGATTTTCAACCTATAACCCTTTATGACCTTTTGAATTATCTAAGAGATGTGGGCTGAAAAGAAGAGAAAGCGGCCCATGAGTGGCTAGAAGGGGTTTTAGGAGTGTTAGGATTGGCTCCCTCAACCCACATCTCTTAGATTAATCAAAAGGTCATAAAGTCACTCAAAGTCGGATTATTCATTGTATTTACGATATTATTTCTATACAAACTGAACATTTTCGAGGCAATTAGGAAAAAACTGGTATGTTCCGAATTTTTGATTTCAGGTCTTAACTCCCAGGGTCACAATTTGATAAGTATTTTTATAGGTCATCGTTACGATCGTATCATGTTTTAATTAGCACCACACGAATCTTAAGTATAATGTTTCTTGAAACGATATTATAAACTATTTTTCGCCTACCAGGGGGGGTAGCCCAAAGAGCCCTTCCGTTATTTTGCTAAGTTTTCTGTTTGTTGATCTAGTACTGAGCGGAGTTAAATTCTATCAATGTACGAAAATCAGTAGTATTGTCAATACTGTATTGATTCCTGCCCAAAAATTGTACTAATACGCCATGAGCCACTGAAAAGCACCTTTGGGAGCCCCTAAAGAGCTCTAACGTGTAAAATTGATGCTCTTTTACCACACCGTGGATTTTATTGAGCTTTTGTTCACTTCCCTAATTCTTTCCCTAGAAAAATCCATTGTGCAATTTATTTTACTGTGAATTGACAATAAATGAGTTTCAGTTCAAAGAAAAAAATGGTCAAATTATTGACCGTTTTAGTGCAATAGCACAAAACATTTTTCTATTTTAGACACTTAAAAGAAATTTCAATAATTTTTTCAAAATTTTTGAAAATTTCTCACGATTTTCATTATATAACCAAACAAGCCACGCTGAGATCAAAAATCGTAAAATTAAGGTCACTGGACTTCTGGTTCAATACATATGGACTGCCTATACAACCCCCTTTAGGGGCTGGTGGTTCTTAAATTGACATATTCCCGATAAAAAATTAGCCAAACAAGCCCTTTAAGATTTTATTTGGATTAGCCAATTTGTAGAACTAGCCTTCAGCTTTCGAAAAACCTACCTATTCAAAACGGAAAAGCGCTCTCCTCCTAGGTTTTATTTTTAAATTTAGCTTAATTTGAACAGAAGATGTATAATAAGTAGGCTTAACTTCAGAGAATCGTTTCTGTTGATAAGTGCTATAATTCTTCTAAAATATGCAAAACATCCCCATTTTCTGGACACTATTCATCGGAAATCGATCTCCTCCAAGGTTAAATTTGCAACTTCCCTCAATTTTTGAAAAAAAAGCGAAAAACGTATTACAACTTTTGAGGGATGTTTTGGTCAAATTTCGACCCCAAACTCAAAATTTGAAAAAATTCTAAAAAAATGTGCTTTAATTTTATCGAAAATAAGCTCAAAAGAAAGCCAAGGAAACACGGAAGAAAAAGTTGGCTTACGTCGACGCGATATTTTTTAGTTTCAGTGGTAAAATTGAAAGAAACGTTAATTTTACACTCAATTTTGAAAACAAATACTTTTGTGCTTTTAAAACATTAACGATTGATTTTGTGCATTTTTATGACATAGTAACTGCAGGCCTAAAATTACTTGGAAATGTTCTGGAAAAAATAAAAAATGTCACAAAGAAAATATTTTTTTTCAGAAATTCAATTTTTCACGAAAACCTAAAAACAAAATTTTCTGCTAGAAAAATCGAAATATTAAAATGATGAGATGGCGGTTATTATCAATTTATTTGAAATATTATCATATTAAACCCATACGCCATCTCAATCTTCATCCGAAATGCTAGCAAATATCTTAATAAATTTCCTAATTTAATTACTTTGAGAAAAAATCAAGGCCTATTTATTTAAAAGCCTAAATAGACAGAGTATAAACGAACTAGAAACTGAATTTCTGAATCATGTTGAGGATGGAAATGTTGAATTTGTTAGAAATCAGTTGGATACATGTGGGATCAATATAAATTGTACGAATGATATGGGTGAAAATGCATTGCAAATTGCTGTTGGAAATGAAAATCATCAAATTGTTGAAATATTAATTTCTTCGAAAATGGAGATTGACCGTATCGGCGATTCATTGTTGATAGCTATCTGGAAGGAATGTAAAACAATCATGGACATTTTTTTTATTAATCAATATGTTATAATTAAAATGAATATTTTAAGTTAATGAGTAGAAATTTGAGGAAGTCAGTTTTTAATAAAGTCGTTTAGCTATTCTCTGCTATTCGTAAAATTTATTTCACTTATTTTGTGGATCACCAAAATCTTCTTTTTGACAAATGAAACACTCTGATCATAAATTGTCTAATATTGCGGCGAACTACCGTTAATTTGGTAAATACAAATCGTGTTATACGATGAAGACAATTATACTCGGCGTGAGATAAAGATTTCAAACCCTTCTTGACCCTATTGGACTAAAAAGCACAAAATAAACAACACAAAGCAGGGCTGGCCAAAGCCAACCAATTTTGTAGGCTTTAGCTTGGCTTGGTCATGTCAAAAAGTTAAGAAGCATCGCTTAGATCTTGGCTTAGATCTTGACTAGATTCTTGACCCGAAAATTAGACAAAAGTTATAAAAAGGGATTTTTTCAAAACTTTCAAAGACGTAAAATCATCATATTATTTTTGTTATTAAAACAACCGAATCACACCCAAAACGCCATTCGGGGACGCCACTTTGAGCGGTTATTGCGGATATAATAAAGAAGGCACGTTATAATTAAATAATTTCAATTATCTCAGAAAAAAAATTAAAAAAAAAAATCGATTCTAACCAATTCTTTTTGATATCGGAATTCATTCGGCATTTGAAAATGACTCATCAAATTATGATTTAGTTTCTAGTACCGGTAAGTAGACCGAATTGAAGCAGGCCTGGCCAAAGCCAACCAATTTTGTAGGCTTTAGCTTGGCTTGGTCATGTCAAAAATTTAGAAACTTGGCTTGCTTTAGCTTGGCTTGAAATTGGCTGGCTTTGTTATCGTTGGCTTGATTTTGGCTTGGCTTGATATTTTTTGTTTGGCTTGACTTTTGGCTTGGCTTGAGTTTTTGACTTGCTTGACATATTTTTTTGACTTTAGCTTATTTGAACACAAATACGACTATAAAAAGGGTGCGTAGTATTTTGTCACAAACAAACCACTCGAAATTACGAATATTAATGAAAGACGGCGAGACCAAGGTTTTAAAAGGGATAGGGGGGGGTTTCAAGCCAAGCTAAAGAATCAAGCCAGCTGTGGCCAGGCCTGATTGAAGAACGATTTTGTTACTTAAATTCTAAGGGCTATGAAAAAATATCGGAATTCTTACTGTCGTTCAATTATAGTTATGACACCCATTTCTTACGAAGCCCAAGTGAAGTCTTTCAGTACACAGAATTCGACTGCAAATTTTATATTCATCGCGGAAATGAAACAAGATTTTCACCAGATATTTCGCCAATTATATTGGCAGCACAGGTATTTTTCACCCTTGGAGTCACAAAACACAATTCTTGAATATTTTCCACTTCATACATTCACATATTTCTTGAGGTCATTTCGGGTCAGCAGAAATATTCATATTTAATTATTTTTTAATTCAGTGCTCGGCGTACTCGATAATAACTATGTTGGTAAATAAAGGTGCTACAATAAAAAAACCTCATAAATACAAGTGCAAATGCAGCGAATGTAAGATTTTAAATTCGATTGACTCCTTTGCTTATGCTCTCCTTCGAGTCAATGCATTTAAGTTTGGCATTTAAATTTCAAAAAGTTTATAAATTTATACTGTATAAATCATCTTTTTTAAACTTATACATGTAGAGGATGTCATGTTTATACCGGCATGATAATTTCCGGGGTAACATGAAATCGGGAGGACTGATTGGACAATTCTGAGTTGAATTAATTCCTACTCAATCAGCGCGCGCGATTTCATATCCTTTTCCCGACAGAACTCCATCTCAAAAACGTTAACTATCTCTATAGCGCGTGTTCGAATCCCCTGATGTTGTCTAAGTGATTGTGTAACACAATTTGTGTTAGTGATTGCTTGAGTTATTACACACCGATCAAATTTAGCGGTTTCAATATCAAGCACCTTTGCCTTTAATCATACTCAAGACAATCAGTAAGACAACATTAGTGGGATTCGAACACGCGCTATAGAGATTGAGAGTAAACGTTTTTGAGATGGAGTTCCGTTGGGAAATCTCGACGGACAAATCTGCCACGACTATTATCTGTGAAAAACCTACTTAGTATCTAAATAGTGTTACAGTTTCCTATTTTGCTTGAGCGAGGCATAAGAGTAAAACTATAACGTTAATATGAATCTTTAATTTATTTGATAATTTCCCTACGAGGCCGAAATAAGTATGGGATTCTACATAACCTGCGTATTTTCGAACCCTTTGATTGAATAACGGTACACTATATTTAAATAACGAGGTAATAATCACGTTGTGTTAACAGTAGTAGAATCTTTGATTTTTAAAGTTTAACCTAATTTGGATAGAATGTCATCGCAAGATTTGAGAGAAAACAAACGCGACCTATTTGTCCGCCGAGATTGCTTATTGAATACATACAGTATATCAGCGTTCACTTTTTATTTCTGCATAAAAACGACACCGACTGATTAGTTAGTTATTCAAAAAGTGAATTTGTATACCATGAAAAGGCTCTTGCTTCCCCAGGATATATTGCAGTTGTTGCTCCAGATCCGATGCTATGGACTATACAACTTTCGCATGAATTGAAGTAAGTTATTTACATTATAACTGCTAGTTGACCTCCCGAAAAATGACTTTTAAAAGGGTGTGGGACTCTGATTTGACATATTCACAATGATATATCTTGAAGACCAAGAGTTTATGGGGAAAACAGAAAATACTTATTTGTAGATCTATCCTTGATCTTGCGAAAAAGTACATCACAGATTATTTTCGATTACACTGTTAGCTACGGTATCGTTACAACAAGACCTGACGATTTGAAATAAGGAATTTCAAAAATAAAAAATCGGTTTTAATGTGTTTCAGCTATCTTGTAGAGATTTTTTTTGGTCATTTAAGACCCAAGATTTTTTCTGGTTTTGAGATTTTTTCAAAAAAAACCGTTTTGAGGTGCGGAAAGTGACCTTTTAGTTAAAATAAGTTGACTCGACAGCGAAAGGTTTTCTCGAGGCTGTTTTTTTTGCAGCGTTATCGAATGTACCGGCTGGTCAAAATTAACCGGTAAAGTATAGTTTCCGGTACCGGAAGTGATAGTTATTTAAATGATTTACATGTACCAAAAGATGCGCAATTGAAGATGCGCAATGGTCATAAGTGACCGCAAGGTGGCGCCAGAGCGGAATTTGTTTCGTGAGTAAAACCGAAAGTAATATTTTCTCATGCTATAAATTGCCTCATAGCGCCACTTCGCGGTCACTTTTGACCCGTAGTTTATAATATCGTTTTCGGAAAACCGATAACTACGCATCTTTTCGTACATGTAAATCATTGAAATATCACTTCCGGTACCGGAAGCTATACTTTACCGGTTAATTTTGACCAACCGGTACATCCGATAACGCTGCAAAAAAAACCAGCTTTGAGAAAACCTTTCGCTGTCAAGTCAACTTATTTTATTTGTGATACCACTTTATTAACTCCCGTGAGAACCCAAGGAAAAAGGTCACTTTTCGCAACTTAAAGCAGTTTTTTTGAAAAAACCTCAAAACCAGAAAAATCCTGGGTCTTAAAATGACCGGAAAATAATTCTCTACAAGCTAGCTTAATCTTTGTGAGCACAGAGCCGCAATTGTGGCATACCTAAAATCATTCAAAAAAAGACAAAAACGGGATCGTAGAATCTTTTCTTTCACACACATTATAAAGAATTTTGATTCGGTTCCCAAAAATAATTGAAATTTTTTTCGAATGTTTGGTTCCAGCATTACGGAGTGTTGATTTATTAGGATTTTTCGCCTATGTTTCATTTCCTGAAAAATTATTTCGAAACTAGACATAAAATACACATGTGAGATTAGTCAGTTTTTAGGAAAGTGTTTTGTGCATGCATAACAGTTGAAATAAAAGTTTATTGGTATCTAGAAGCAGATATTTTTTTTTGATGTGAAATTTCTAAATATTCAACTTCAAGTATCTCATGAAAAAAATTATTTATTATAAAAGTGAATTTAACTAGTAGACTTTAGACATGAATCTGTACCCAGACTCGATTTCCGGCAACTAATGACCATTCTATAGATCGAGCCAAAGAGAGATAAACAAAAAATTGTCTCAATATTTGAATGCAAAAATGCACGAATTTAAATGTCGTAATATAAATTTCAAAAAGTGTGACGAAGTGGGTACCTAAAAAAGCCATCGAACTTTCTATAAATTTATAATAAATTGCGTTTATAGTACCATAAAATTGCAAAATAATAGTTTTCAAAAACAATTCCCTGACATATATAAATGAATAACTTTGACTATTTGATAGATATTTTCGTTTAATTTTTGTTTCGAGGAAAAAAAAGCATCCCTGAGTTTCAGAGAGTCAGCGTAATAATTTGCCGAATAAATTTGGCTTTTTGGTGAATGAACTCTATTCTATTCCGGTTTTTTAATAGCTCAATACCTTTTTTGGGGGCACAGAATTTATTTCAGAGAACATATAAAATAAAAATAAAATGGTCCGATAAAACCAATTGTTTTTCCATTTTAAAAACAAAAATGAATAAATTAAAAAATTTAAAGTTATCTCCGACTAACTTTTAATGATATTGAGAGCGCGAGCGTGGAATAATTTGTGCTCAGTTTGAGGCATTTAAAAATCTCAATCAGATAAGTTTCGTTTTCGAACCGCTTGATTGTGTTTATGCCGCCTTTGGACTAGAGATGATCGTCTTTCTCTCGATTAAAATATTGAAGGGGAGTATCTCGGAAATTAAGTAATTTCATCAAGAGCTTATATCGGGAAATTGTTACTTTTGACCATACGCGTTTAACTACCTGATTGACTCCAAGTTAATATAAAATTACATATTATACTCGGATCTGTTCTTAAGCGCAGGGCGTCAAGCACCGTCGAACACAAAATTGTTGTAGAGACAATAACACAATATGGATTACTGATGCTAATTAATACATAAGGTCATTATATTATGATGCCTTCTTATCACCTTTGCATGATCAAAGAAGATGTGGGTTGAGGGAGCCAATCGCTTAACAACTCCTAAGACCGCCCTTCTAGCCACGTATTGAGGCCGCTTTTCTCTTTTCAGCCCACATTTTCAAGATCATGCAAAAGGTGATAAAGGGATATTTGAACATGCCCTTCCATGTACACAGTATCATACATACTTACTCTATAAAAGCGAATGAGCAGACCATCAACCTAAAGTTTTTTGCTTTTTCACATTCTCAACGAGCCATCATTTCCATCTTTGTGCATATATAAGTTTAGAATGAGAGAAATAGTCCGTGGTACTAATGGCTCGATGGTTAGCGCTCGCACTTTGGAATCAGGAATACTGGTTCCAACCCCCAGTTAATGCAATATTTAATAAGATAAAGCAAGTAGAAATCTTCTTGTACAGTATTCAGAAGTAATTTATTAGATTGACAATAAGTTAGACATTTTGAGAAGAAATTAAGTATTCTTTTTTATTGACTTCCGTCTATTTAAGAACCAATTAATTTAGTATGGATTCATGAAATATAAATTAGTCTCAACTGCTTTGCTGTGTTTAAAACACAGAAACCAAAATATTATGGGGAAGTACAGGTTGAAATTTTATTTTTTGCGGGTTTCAAAGCATAACCTTATAATACACTATAAATTAGCTAAAGAATACACTATAAATCGAGGCATGCGTGAAAACACCGACAAAAAATAAATCAACCTGTACATTTTGGCCGGCGGAATATCGACCCCCGAAAGTCTCCTTATTTTTTAATTCAAGAATTTTGGTGAGTTTCAGAAATTGCTCATCAGACCAGAAAGTTCATGATTTGAATGCAATTTTTTGCTTTATTCGAGTTAACAACAGCAATGAAACTAGATAAAATATCTACAAATTAGGGTTACTTTTCGGGGATGAATATTTTCATAATTATTTATTTTGGTAACGTGGCACCCAAACTTTCTATTATATAATTATTTGAAATATGATAAGACGTTCAGTGAACTTTGCCGCAATGGTGGTCACCAGCAGGCCGTGTACGATGAACATGGTGGCGGCGATCAAGGGTGTAAAGCTATACTCATCGTCGCCTATTCATTTTGTAAGAAAAGCCAATCAAAGACGCATAATTATTTTCCACGCTTTTAGCGGTGGGCCCTTAGTGGGTTGTCCAAGAGGGATTGGGTTTTTTGCGTGTGTTTCCGTTCCCTTTTGGCGTAGGTGTCAGCAAAAATATAGGAAATAGGGATGGGATAAGAAAGGCGGTCGGGATGCATCCCTAATAACTGTGGTCAACAGGGGCGCGACCAAAAATTATTCTGATGAATTATTTTTGTAGACTAAAAGAAAATCTACTAAATGGCCTTTCTCAAAAGTTTTTTGTTTTCCTGATAAATGAGTACTAAGGAAACTTTTACGTGCCGCTACCCTTCTTACTGCACCTTTTATTTTTTTACCTCACTATCTTTCCAAACGGAATTCAATTTCTCAAAACGTTTTACTTTCTATTTAGCGGCGTTTAGAATCCACTATTCGTTTTCTTAGTGACTGTCTTGAGTATGAGTAAAGCAAGGGTGCTTGATATTGGAACCGCTGAATTTGACCCGGGTGTTTTGAATCACTTCTAGCAATCACTAAACTTTATTAGTGGGAATTCGAACTCGCGCTAATAGAGTATACTTAACTTTTTTGAGATGGAGTTCAGTTAAAATGATTCAGGTGATAAAAAATTATTGTACTGAGTTAATTCTGTAAATTCGGATTGGTTGAATTAAAACGACACGTAAACGTGAAAGTAATCGAGAGCTTTACTCTGTCCCATATATAAAAAATCTAAAAATGATAGTTTATCTTAAAAAGTAGTTAACCCTTGGAGCAAGAGCCACAATTGTGGCCTCTAGCATACCTCAATATCAAAAACGCAAAAAACGGATCGTGAATCTTTTCTTTCAACACATTATAAGAATTTGATTCGGTTCCGAAAAAAATAATTGAAATGTTCTCCGAATGTTGGTTCCAGAATTACGGGGTGTTGATTTTATAAGGATTTTTCGCCTATGTTTCACTTCCTGAATAATTATTTCAGAACTAGACATTTAAATAGTGTGAGAATTAGCCAGTTTTTAGGTAAGCGCTTTTGCAATGCATAATCAAGTGTTTTAAATAAAAATTATTGGATCTAGGGGCAGATATTTTTTTCGGAATGAATTTCTAAATTTCAATTTCAGTATCTCATGATAAAATTAATTATTATAAAGTGGAATTTAAGCCATCAAAAAGTGTCAAACAGTTTACTTCAATACCATATTAACTTTGAACAATAGAAAAAAAATCTAAATACTGCTTTTATAAAGAAAAATAAACATTTTTATCAAAAATCATGATTTTTCCATCAAAATGTTTGACTTATTTATAAATTACTTTTTGATTATGAGATATAAATCAAGGGACAAAACATGACGTAGGCCAGATACTGTCATCGTTTCCGACGGAAAGAGTACTTGTAAAGAACTGTGACCGTGTATCACGTGATATGGTATACTTGCTTTTTTCACTATATTTTAAAAACTAAAATTAAATTCTAGAATATAAAATTGTGATGCAAATATTACCTTCAACTTCCTTTGCGAGAAAAATTAATTCCAACTGCCTAAGCTTTTCGTAAAACATTCAAATAGGAGCACAATTTGGCTCTGGTGCCTTGGCGGAACTGTTTTTATATGCTCACAAGGGTTAAATTAGTTTCCGAAAGTTAAAGTGGGAATTCAAGATCTTTATGTTATTATCACTTAAACAATTAGAGATGACTAAGGGAATTAAACGCGTACCTCTTTCGACCCAAAGCGCTGAATGGTTTGACCATCACCACAACGTACCAACGATATATTTCTTCTTCCCAAAGTCAATATCTGCAAGTCGAACTGTACCTTTGTAGGATGTGTAAAGACAAACTTTCGGTTTATGGTCTACCCATTTTCATTCGATTTTATAGAGTACATATGTATCATATTATATACTAGAAGGCTGTTTATATTTAATAAAATCCTTGTCGTGGTGGTATGCGATCTGGCCTTGTACGCTTGTCATCATGGTTCCCCTTCCGCTGTACCGTATAGCCTATACGGTATGGCCTATACGGCCGCGTGCGGTATTCCCTTTTTAAGAACCTAAAAGAAAATTATTTTGAAAAAACGTATAATTTTGATTCTATATCAGCTAAATTTAATTTTTGAAAAAAAACACATAATGAAAATTATTGATCATTTTTTTGTATGAATAATTATCAGAGGATGCGGAAATTGAAATTTAGAACATATGCCACATTATGTATTTATACATAAGCAAAATTAAGTATTTCAACATTCCCCACATTATGTGTTAATATATAATGTGTTCTATTGAACGGTTACATAAAAACCGAACAAGAACGGAACATGAACACATTTTTGAAATTTGAATCAGAACCGAACCAGAACAGAACACATCTGTTCAGAACCGTTCTAAATATGTTTTTGTTCCGATGATTATTCGGTAAAAAAAAGTTGAAAATGTTCTAGATATGTCACTGAATTTTTATTCAGTCTTCTTCCAACCAGAGGGTCTAAAAACGGAGTAATAAGATTATACCAGACCTCGGCAAGCCCGTCAAGCTAAACCGGTGGGTTTGGATTAGAGGGGACGCGGTCTGAAGCATTTCTTGGAAGCGCTAAAAATCTGAAAAAATCAAGATAGCCATTTTGTAGGACATTTCCCGGAGATAATTTTTTGGTTTTTTCAAATAAAAACTCGAAAATTTTTGGGATTCCTGATTGGTCGAAAACTAAAGTTGCTCAAAAATGACTGTTGACCCCAGAAATCAAATTGAAAAGTAAAGTTACACCATAAAACACACATATTGTTCTTTCTATAATGAAAAAAACGGCCTTTCGAGTGGATGAAAATTGCAAGGAATTTTGATAGAAATTTCAAATTTTCGATAAAAATTTCAAATTTTTGATAAAAATTTCTAATTTTTGATATAAATTTCAGTTTTTGGTAAATTTCTGATTTTGTTAAATTTCTGTTTTTGTTAAATTTCTTATTTTTGTTTAAATTCCAATATTTGTTAAATTTACAATTTTTCATAAAGAATTCTAATTTTTAGTCAAATTCTATAATTTTAATAAAAACTCTCGTTTTTCTGAAATTCACTTAAATTTCCAAGAATTTATTCTTTTCGAAGAAAATGTGACATTTTTGTATAAATTTTAGATAAAAACTCTTGGTTTCTTATGAAACACTTAAATTCACAAACAAAATTATTCACCAAAATTTGACTTTTGGATAAAAACTTTGATTATAAAAAAATCTTAGTTTTTTAAGAAACACTTTGATTTAGAAGAAAACAATTTAAAATTTGACTTTTTTGACCAAAATTTAAAATTTTGAAAATATTTTTTTACTTTAACCCGTGTGAGCACAACAC
>SCLH01000335.1:646789-695844 GCA_004367855.1 Oikopleura vanhoeffeni
TCAACAACTTAAGTATCTGTAAAAATATCAAAAACCACTTTTCATTACAACTTCCATTTCCAACTTACCAGATGTGGGATTTTATTTAAAGGCAATATTTATAAAACTTCCAGGACATTTCTTGGTGATATGACACAAATTAAGTGGGAGAATCCATTATCCTACATGAAAAATAATTTCTTGAATTATGAAGTTTTTTTTTCCATGAAAAATGAGAGAAAAGACAGCTTTTTAGCGAAAAAAAAATTTTGATCTTCAATTGAGTTAAATATGAAAAATGTCCTGATTTTAAAAGTTAAGTAGCCTATTACAACCCGCATTTTATAAAGATTTTTTTGAAAAATTTAAATTTTTCATAAATGCGTGCCAAATGCACAAGACCGGTTCACAAAGCAAGTGTTTGTGAATGTTTTATCAGTAGTTCAGAAACGATATTCGATTGACCCTTCATCGTTGAAAGTACGGAAATCAAATAGATACCAGACAATAACATCAACTGATTCGCATGATTTTTTCTGAGAAAATTTAAAAAGCATTAATAAAAAATTTTGGACTGATTGCTAAAGAATTTCATCAATATTTCTAAAAACGTCGACAAAAAATGACAAATTAACATGTTATGATTTTTAAACAGCATTCAGGAAATATGTTAACATGCATGAAAAAGTAAGTGGCTATTTTTTTCATATTTTGATTCACAGACATTTAAGAAAAAAAAAAACAAGAAAATTGCGGTGAAAATGGCGTCGAAATTTTAATATATATTGAATTTTTTTTGAAAATTTTAACGAATTCAAAAATGAAATTCGAACTCCAAAATCTTTTCTTAAATAGATAAAAAATAATTTTCCATGAGCTGATACACACCTATTATGGTTAAGCTAAACGTAACAAGCACACAAAAATAAACCAACTAATTCATTTTCGTAAGTTTAAATTGACGCAGTCTCTCCACATCGCTGCTACCCCCTTAAAGGGGCCTCTAAGGGGGTAGCCAGCGATGTGCAGACTGGCGCAATTTAACTTACGAAATAAATTAGTTGTGTTTCAAAATTTTTTTGGTGGGCTTGTTATCGTTACGCTTGAAGCCAGAATATAAATGTGTAATCAGCTCATTAAAATTTTTTCTTTTAAACCCTATTTTAGGAAAGATTTGAGTTCGAACTTTTAATTTTTTGAATTCGTGAAATTTTTCAAAACAAATTCAAATATTATTTAAAATTTCACGCATTTTTCACCCCAAAATTTTTTTATTTTTTTTCTTAAATCTGTGATAAAAAACA
Organism: Oikopleura vanhoeffeni; assembly: GCA_004367855.1. NCBI lineage: Eukaryota > Metazoa > Chordata > Appendicularia > Copelata > Oikopleuridae > Oikopleura > Oikopleura vanhoeffeni. The sequence continues at coordinate 648,073 of SCLH01000335.1, forward strand.
AAAAAATAGCCACTTTTAATTTTTTCATGCATGTTTAATATTTTCTTAATGCTGTTTGAAAAATTATAACATGTCATTTGTCATTTTTTGTCAACTTTTTTGAAATATTATGAAAATTTTAGCAAATCAAGTCCAAAATTTTTATTAATGCTTTTTTAAATTCTCCTTGAAAAATCACTGCCGAATCAGTTGTGTATTGTCTGGTATCTATATTGATTTCCGTATTCCAACCGATGTGGAGTATTAAGGGTCAACTCGAGTAATCGTTACTACTGATGAAATTTACCAACACTTGCTTGTGACACCGGTTTGTGCCATTTGCACGCAATTTATGAGAAATTTATTTTCAACAATCTTTATTAAAATTGCGGGGTGGTAAATAGGCACTACTTTACTTTCAAAAATCGGACATTTTTTCAATTTAAACTCAATTGAAAGGTAAAATTTTTTTCTACAAAAGCGTTTTTCTCTATTTTTCATGGAAAAAAAACTTCTTATTATTTAAGAAAATTTTTTCAATGGATAATGATTTCTCCCACTAATAGTGGCATTACACGGAACTTACCACCCGAAAACTGTCTGAAGTTTATAAATATCGCCTTTAAAAAATCCCACATCGGGTCAAGTTTGAAAATGGAGTTGTAATGAAAAGTGGTTTTTGATATTTTTACAGATACTAGTATGTACAATAAGATAAACATCAATAGTAGTTGAGAAATAAAAAATCATAAACGGTTTGCAAGAATACACTTTTATTGACTACGATAAAAATTTATTACCAATCTGGCACATCGCTGCTACCCCTTAAGGGGGGTATATGGTGGTTAATAGGAAACCCATAACAATTTGTGGAAACCATTTTTGAAAACAAGGCATGTTTGCGGAAAAGAAACTCTGTTTTTGATGCTTAATTTTGCTCAGAAATATTCCAAAAAAATTTTTAGTTTCCGACCGCAATTATATTTGTTCCTGCACATGTAATTTGAAAAAAATCTCAAAATTTTTCACAAAATTACAAATTTTTAGTGAAAACAACTTTCAATTTTTGAGCATAATTACCGCTGAATGGAAACCCATTACCCTGTGAAGGGGAAACCCATCACAATTTAAATGGAAACCATCACATTGGTGAAATGCCTCAATTATTTTGCCGAATCATCTCACCGAAGGGTTCCCCAAACTGGTAATTATGCATGTCAATCATCTATATGTGGCCATTTGAAAAGATCACAACTAAGTATATCTCAACATATAAAAAAATATCGATTGAATATAAATTACGACCAACTCAGCCTAGTAGATCATGATTAGAAACGTGTTCAAATTCCTACAAGTCAATTCGATCTCCACCTGACTCACTGTATCAATGCACACTATATATGAGGGCCACAATAAAATTTAGCAAGGCCTTTCACTAACCGATTGCACCACCATTATTTTATATAGAAATCCATATCTTTTTATACTTACATTATATGTAAATTGATGAGTAAATTACCGAAAATAGCTCACAAGTCATCGATTTGCATATAGACGATTTAAAATAAGAAATTCAAAACTCAAAATGGGTATCGGATGTTTATAAGCTATCTTGTAGAGAATTTTTTCTTCAATTTTTTTCAAATAATTCGAATTAGGTGCCTAATTAAGACGCAAAAATAGCCCAGTTGAGGAATTTTGAACATAAGATGTGTCAAAGAGTTTGCATTTTTATTTCGAAAAGTACTTATTCGAATAATATGTCCGACTAGCCGTTTAAAAATATTTTTCGTAATTATTTTGTATTTTCGCCTTTAAAATTTCGTAAAAAAATTTGAAATCGTAAATACAGAAACATAAAATGAAAAATTCGAGGATATAGTTTTTAGAAATTAACTCTCAGGTTTCTTCTCTCCGAGTTCTCTTTTTTGTTCTGAACTTTCGATTAAGAGGTTTAAAATCATGTGGCCCTAGCTTACGAACCAGCTATCGTTTTTTCATAAAATATTTGTGCAAGTAAACTTGTATCGTCAGTGACGATCGCACAGCCACCTAAAATTTTGCCGAGTAATTTATTTTTTGATGCACTACAAGATTTAGTTGGTTTCGACTGCATATAATTGTTCCCTGCCACAATGTAGTTTTGAAAAACATCTCTAAATTTTTTCAAAAAATTTTCATATTTTTGGCTGAAAACAACTTTCAAATTTTGCCTAAAAAAATTAACACTGTAATGGAAACCCACCGCTCTGTAATTGGAAACCCATCACCATTTTATGGAAACCATTGTTATTCCGCAAAGTGCGGTTTCCATAAAATGGTAAGTTGTGTACTTAAAATTTACTAAAGTACAATACTAAAGTAAATGTAAAATTAAACCATTTTTCAATTACAAACTGTCTCGTAGAAATCTGAAAACTATTGAAACTTAGCCATTTTTGTTTTTGTAATAAACATGCAAATTTCTTTTAGATGTGAGCGGAATTATATCATTCGACGAATTTGTTCAATCCTTTAAAATGGAGATATCAAATCAGATTCGAATCAGTTAAATCTAACTATACTCAGACGACACGTTTAATAGTAATTTGAAGCCAGAGATCGAAATTATAGTTTGCAACTGAAAAAGAGAATTTTTTCATCAATGAACATGGATTATTTTACACAAAGTTAAATTTCAGACAAAATAGGCCTATTCAGAAAAGGCTTTCGAGGCCAAAGAAAAATGTAAAATTTTTCAGTTCGACTCGACTGAGTCGGGACTCTCGAGATAAAAAAATAGGGCTTTTGGTGGGCTCTTTGGAAACAGAAAATCAACACAACAACTTAAAGGTGCTCGATACGCCGAAACAACACCAATATAGTTCGACGCATTTTTAAGGAATCATGGCGTGACGAAATGAACCAATCGTAGAATTGTCTCTTCGAGATAATTGATAGAAGATATTTTGAGAGAATTTTTCAAAGTGCAGACTTCTTTTTTCAATTTTTGCGTTGTCAATAATACGCGAGGGTTAGATTTTTTTTTGTGAGATTTTTTTCCAAGATCGTTTTACGCTTTGAAATTAATGTAAATTAAGTGGTTTGGCACATTAAAATTGAATATTGCTCAGATTTTTGATGCCCTGATTAGTAGAGTTTGTCCATAGTTTTTTAACTCAACAAAGATTTTGGTATACAGGAATCGTAATTTTTTTCAAATAAAGTAGTTTTCAAATTAATTTTAGTTTTCACGAAAATTTTTTTTAACATTTAAAAAAGAAATAAAAAGATAATTCCTCCGGGAGCAATTTTGGAAAAATATTTTGGCAAGGCTTTCTCGACCCATCCCCCAGCTTAGCGAAACTTGATGGTACACAATTGAAATTTTAATATTTCTAAGAGAGTAGTATTCACTGGCTTTCAAATATAGTGCCAAGGCAAAATTAAAACCCCTTTTCATTTATATTTGGAAGTTAATTTCCTCAAAATTAAACATTTTAAAAATATTAAATGATATATATAAAATGCAATCAGACGAGACTAGGCTTAGTACCTTTTGGTGATCGCCATAATCAATCATTTTTGAATTGAAACCTGTAAGCTGATAACAGATGCATGCTGTACATTGTTACGAGCATTTTCTTAGAGATGATCAAACTTACGATATCAAATGTCGGATGCAAACAATTAACGTTGAACTTCTTAAATGCAGAAAAATGAACTCTAGACACTACTTCGCTTTTGTAAATTCGTCCGGAAGTCATATATAGTATCGCCATTGCGGAAAACTACCCATCCTTAGCTCTTTCTTAGTGCCAAACGGGTAAAGTGCGGGGTTGCTTCTATCGGATTAAAACAAAACTAACAATACTTAACGAAAAGTGGTGCATAAATGACGGTCTAATATTTCAAAATTAGGATATTACAACCTCTTTTGTAGAGACTTTGTTCTTGTAAAGTTTCTGATCACTTAATTTAGGGCATTGATAGCGCAGTTAAATCTTTGGTTTTAACATTTTTTTGAAAAAGTCGGTTATTTCCTGGGTTAGAAATGTTAAAAAGGTGAAAATTGAGTCCAGAAATTGTTGTATTGAGAGAATTTGCGGTTTTAACTTGAACTTTGTTGATTTACAAATATAGGATTTTGAATAAGTTCGAATTTACGGAAAATCAGATGTCACAAGGTCGCTTCCTGAGATATTGGACGAAACTCGTTCAAGTTTCCGTCTCGTGACCTTAACCGTGTTTGGTTTTTCATACTGAAGCAATAATAAATTTTTTATAAGTCATTTCCAAGACGACGGCTTAACGTGGCTTCCATAATAAGTTTGAACATTTACAATTAAAACTTTCGCTTGGTCCGCATTAAATTTGCGAAAGTGTCTGCAAATACAGACCAAAAATTGAGCAAATAATTCGAGGAATAGGCTCTCTTATACTTCAGTCGACAATGTATAAAACATTTTCTGACTGAGGTTGAAGTATCAGACTCTGAATCCAGTATTCCATGCAACTTCTTTCTATAGAGCTTGATACTGTTCGTATTGAACGAACCAGAGGAATTGAATTATTTTAAGCCATTATGTCTCAAGAACTTTTTCATTATGGAATACCACAATTAGACTCAACAATCTTCACTGCAGCCAATGTCTTTAGTTGCCTGCAAACGGCTAAGCTTTGATAAACTCAAGTGCGCAGACGTATGTTTAATGGATTTCACAAAACTACTTATTGTTAAGTCGTATACATATAAGTTGGTCCTTTAAACTTAAGTCCGATATGTTGATAACGAACAACAAAAGACAATAAAATAGCGCGATAGTGTACACGCCCATGCAGGACGCTTATTTCAGCAACTTACCTTTTTGTCACTGGACAGAATATAAGTCAAATATAGACTGAGTAAAGTATTTCAACGCGCATGTTCTTTAACGATTTTTATTCCCTAAAGTTGCAAGTCTATATCGCAAATTCAAGCAATTGTATACTTCTGTATCTGTTCAAATATAGATAATTTGATTGTTCAAATCTACGAACGAAGATAACTGATCTGTATTAGATAAACACGCAGATATTCTGATTCAGATCAAATTATAAACAAATCGGCCAAATTACTAGCATGCTGTCCATCAGGTGTTTAAAAAATAATGAGACAGAGTTTTCAGCCCCAAGACTAGTATACAAAACAAAGATGGATCCATTTCATTTAGAGAAATTCTGAAAAGAAAAGAAAGTCTATTTCGTATATAAAAGATTTGTATGAATTTCAAATAATGATCGTTTAAGACTCATTTTTCTTCAAAAATTTTCAAAAAAAAATGGATTTTTCGGTCAATTTTTTTGAGATTTTACAGCGTAGTCCCCCAACCGGTTCTTGGAGAAGCCGTATAAAGTGCTAGAAGGCTGATTTTTTGACCAGTGAAAATTAAGCGTTTTTCGGTTACCCATTTTTTTTGCTTGAGGGTCGGCGACAAATATTTCACCTCAAATTAACCCGCAAAGTTCAAGGTCCAATTTCAAGTTCATCTGATAGAACTATGCCAAGTAACCCCTCAAAAGAAACCGGAAAGGTCGATTTTTCTTATGAGCGTATTAGAAACTACTGTTTAATTATACTACCGTAAGTCGCTAGAGAGCCAAAACTACTTAAGATTGCCTTTGAGTGTTGACATTTTTGCACTTTAGCGACCTACGTAAGTATATTGACCTCAGTTTATAATACTTCTCATCAGAAAGTTGACTCTTCCGGTTTTTTGAGGGTACTTGTAGTCTATCTGATGAGCCTTGATATTGCCTTGAACTTTGACGGTTTATTTGAGTCAATTTGTCGCGACCCCTCAAGCCAAAAAAACGGGTAACCCAAAAACCGTTACTTTCACTGGACCAAAAATTCAGCCTTCTAGCTTTGTATCGGCTTCTCCAGAGCCGGCGTGGGAACTACCTGTAAATCTCGCGAAAATTGACCGACAAATCATTTGTGTGAAAATTTTTGAAAGAACAAAAAAATCCTGGGTCTAAATGACCAAAAAAAATTCTCTACCAAGATAGCTTAAACATCCAGAAACCCATTTTTGAGTTTTAAAATTCCTTATTTCAAATCGCATGAATTTGGCTGTATAGTTAAATACAAAACATATTACTTTCGTGTATTAAAATATGACTTTTTTATCTATTTATCGTTTTATAAAAAAGAATAAAACACATAAATTCAGACTGGTATTGTAATAGTTTGAAGACCAATCAGTTCGGCGCTGCATTTTTCCACTCTCAAACATATCCTAAGAGTCTTACTAACACAACCTGCTTACCAGACCCGGTCTCGAACATTAAAATTCTTTCAAATCCCAAATCAAATAATGGGTATAAAATTTGAGGTTTGGCAGTTACATAGAGTGTTTGCATGGGTGGGCGACTTTTGATATTGCCGTTTGAACATTTACGAAGATTCAAAAATAGTTTTGAATGCAACATATAGAGAATAAATCCATCCGAATAGATCGTCATACTGACTCCACTGAAGAATTTTTATGCGAAAACAAAAAATATGTGTTCAAACGAGTGACAAAATTCTACAAAGTTGAAGAAAAAATATTCAGCCTACTAACAATGTGATGCATACGTTGAGAACCAAGTGCCCTTCAGCAGAAATATTTCGAACCGTAAAACAACGAGATCAACACAGAGCTTATGAAGCCTCTGAATATAAAATCAAGTCAAAAATCTATACAATTAAAGATATTTTCAAACTGATAGACATTTTTAAAAGGAAATGTCAAGCAGAAAATGGCTAACTTATTAGTGCATTTTTTTTTAATTTATTCATTGTGCATATTCGAAAAACTTCCAAAGAAAATTTTATTTTTCGTTTCATTAGCTCATTTCAAAATGACAAAAATTTCCACTAGATAATTTTCCCCGCAATAAATTTGTAACTCTTGCAAAGCTCAAAAATAATAAAAAGTTCAACGTTAATGCTGAAAATGATAAAATTTTGTACCACAATGCCTTCTCGAGCAAGAAGGCTATTTTTTGCGTCAAGTGAGGACGATCGCTATGTCAGCACGTTTATCTTATGTTAACTACGTGCGCCTCCTGAGCTCGATTAAAACAATACGAAATTTCAATTTTGTCTGTCCAAAGGTTCGCTTAAAAATTCGAATGCAAATTCAAAATATCGGCGGTTATCACAAACAAGATCGGAAATTTAAAACGAATTTGAATAAAATTCACACTTATTTGATTCGAAATAACTTTAACTTTGTATTACTTTTTTAGAAGCCAACTGGACCTATAACATATTTATAATGATTTTTATTTGTAAGACCAAAAGATACCTGGAGAGCCTACAAGCTTTTAAATGCATAATTTTAAGGGGTACCCCTTCATGGAAAAATTACATTTTGTTCCGAGGTGGTAAATATCTTGAAAAACTACACATCTTTTAGAACTCAATAGTTGAATACAATCTGCTATTTGGAACAAAAATCTTCACATACGGAATTATAATTAAAGATCACTGATTGCTTGACCAATCAGAACAGCTTTCAAATAGAGTGTATTTTGTCTTAAAAGCCGAGTATACTTTCAAAATGATCAAAAAGTACTTTCCTGACGGAGTATTAGGGTAAAAATTACTTGAGAAACCTTTTCTTGACCCCAAATTGGCAATTTGTATTTTTTTGTCTTTACTATATCCCTTTCGGAGGAAGGTTGTTATTTTCTAGTTTGATCATAGTACATTATTTATGTTAAGTAGTACGAATGTACTAGATCCAAACAAAAAAATAACAACCTTCCTGCTAAATGGAATATCGAAATCCTGGCCTACTGCGCTTTCACACCAGTAGGCGTAACTGTGGAGCCAGTGTTCCAATCAGAATACTCGATTGTCGACTTAATTCAAGAATCCCGCTATTTCATTAGTCACTTACGCTACTGGTGTAAAAGGCGCAGTAGGAGGATTTCGATATTGCTCAACTTTCTCTTGAACCTCAAAAAATTGGTCTGAATGAAAATATGTTTGTGAAAAACGCAACGTCATGATTATGAGCATACGGGTGTTGAGGAATTCACGACTGCCTTAGAGCACAGTGGTAGGCCATAACTTATCGCATAAGTAGGCTCAGTACGGGAGATGTATATGCGAATCCTCAACCCCTAAGTACGGATTCTTTGAGTTTTTTAACGCGATCGATATTAAATAACAACAAAAATCATAATAAATCAACCTTTAAAGCGCGTTTTCAACAGCCCGAAAGGTTGTTTTGTCAATTTCAAAAAACTTGTGACCACTTGGGGCTCAATTTTTTTCATGGTCGGAATCATTCTTTGAGAAAGTTTAACTCATCAACTCAAAGAATCCGCAATGAGGGGTTTTAGTTTTGCAGATAAGTCTCTCGGTACTGACCCTACTTATTCGCCATTATTTTATGCTTTATCACTGTGCTCGGTGAAATTCCTCAATCACTTTATGAGCATAATCAAACTTCTTTGACCTCAAATTGTCTAAAAATTTTAGTCTTTATTATAAAGAATTCGGATTCAGACCACTTTCGGTCAGGTAAACCTTCTTGACCACATCAGGGTCAAACATTGTCCATATTTTCAGAACAAAAACAAATAAAAAATAAAATTGTGAAAATTTTCATGTGTGAGCCTCAATTCACGAGGGGTACCCCTTAAAGAATAGATCGGAACTTAAGCCTTGTTTTTATGCATTTATTGGAGTATTGTGCCCAAAATTTTATTAAAGGAGACAATATCGATCACAGCGGCCATAAGGACATCTCTAACCATCGATTAATTCTCAGGCTTGAAAATGAAGCAGCGAAAGGCAATATTGAATTTTTGTCGGCCACATGGACATTTTAACCAACCGAGATTTTAGATCGGCCACAGGACAATTTTTAACCAAACTGGTATTTTAGATCGGCCACGAGCGACACATTTAACCAAATTGATATTAATTGGGCAGCCCACAGGGGAAAAGGGCCATTTAAATTTAATTTAATAAATTTCGGTAACAAATTTACTTCCAATGAATCATTAATCTATCGTTTTTACCGAACAAAGTTCGAAAAAAAGAAGCATATTGAGATTCTAGATATTCTTGGAAACATGAGAAATTTATTCTGAACTTAAAAACACGCGTTGACTGTCCCTCTCTCATTCGAGATAAAAGGTTGTTTCTGAGGCAAACTGAATCGAAAGACCAGTACATTCTGCGACTCTATTTTTTTTTCATTTTGACAACAATCATGATTCGAAGAGTCTGAGACGGAAAATGAATGATGTTTCTTGATCAAGATTTTTGACCAGACCATGATTTCTAACTCGTCATCAATAATCCTTGATGAAAATTTATGACCAAATGTTAGGTTTCAGGCATGTCCTGTCTTAAAACCGACCTTTTTTGTTTTAATTTATTTATTAATAATAAGAGTGTACTGAATACTGTATTCACAATAGTAGACTTATCATCACCAAGAATACTGATTTGTACTAAATCTGGATTATCCATTTTTTTTATTTAAGGTAAAGGCAGACATTTGCCGTGAATTACAATTAGATTTTTTGGATAATTTAAGAACTTTGATAAAACGATTGAGAAATTTTTTTTTGTACATTTGATACTTCTGGAAGGGTTCAATTAAAGCTGTGTTGCTAAAATTTCATCGATTTGAAGTTCGCCACCATTCGGGTCAATCAAACCCATAAAATGTGAAATATAAAAAATAAATGATAAAAAACTAAAAAAAAATCGGAAACTTATGGAAATTTTTAAAGTTTTTGATGAAGAAAATATTTTCAAAGACATCAAAAATATTTCCATTCGTGAATTTTCTATGAAAAAATTGAAAAAAAATTAAGATTTTTTCAATTTCCATTGAAAATTATATACAGACCTTGCATGATATTGATCTTCTGTTCATACCAGTATGAAAAAATCATTTTAGAGACTTATATCAAAAAAAGTTTCGAACCAAAAATACTATGATCTTTTGAAAATTTTACACCAAAACAATCGAAAATTATGATTTTTAAAAATTATTATAGAATAAAATCGGAAATTCATGTGAATTAATCTTTTTTCACTTAATATTCGTATTTAATTTGGAAAGATTAGGCTTTTAATTCGGCCGAAGGCCGAGAGAAGAAGATTAATGCTTTTTTTAAATTAATTTTGAAGAAATTTTTCAGATTTTTTCAAGAAATTTGTTCAAATATTTTAGGAAATGTTGCCGAATTTTAAATGAATTTGTTAAGTTTACATTGAAATTGTCAAAATTTTAAATGAAATTTGTCAAATTTAAATTGAAATTTGTCAAATAAATAAAAAAATTTGTCAAATATTGAAGAAATTTGTCAAAGTTTTCAGAAAAATTTTCGAATTTTAAGGAAAATTGTTCAAATTTTTCAAAAAAAAGACAAATTTTCCAATGAATTTGTCAAAATTTTTGTAAAGAAATTGTCGAATTTTCAAAAAAAGTGACAAATTTCAATAAAATTGTCAAATTTTCATAAAAATTGTCAAATAAAAATGAAATTTGTCAAATTAAATGAAATTTTGTCAAATTAAAATGAAATTGTCAAATTTTAATGAAATTGTCCAATTTTAAAATGAATTTATCAAAGTTTAAAGAATTTTAAAATTAATAATTAAAATTGTAAAATATTAAAAAAATTCAAAGTTTTGAAAAAAAGTTTGTCAAAGTTTTAAAAAAGTTTCTTCAAAGTTCTAAAGAGTTTGTCAAAGTTTTTTGAAAACTTTGTCGAATTTTAAGACAAATTGTCGAATTTACAAGCAATAAAATCTTTCGATACATTTGTACTTATCCAAAAAATGTCAAATTTTCAAAAAAACTTGTCAATTCTTCAAGAAATTCTCAAATTTTAGATGAAATTCCAAATTTTGATGAAAAATTTGCCAAATTTTGATGAAATTTGCCAAATTTTTGATGAATTTGCCAATTTTGATGAAATTTGCCAAATTTTGAGCTGGGAAATTTGCCAAGAATTTTGATGAATTGCCAAATTTTTATGAAATTTGCCAACATTTTTTTTTGATTGAATATTTGTCAAATTCTTGATGAAATTTTGCCAAATTTTTGATGAAATTTCCAAGTTTTGATTAAATTTGCCAAATTTTGATGAAATTTCCAAATTTAAAAGAAAATTGTATAATTTTTCAGAAATTGTCAAATTTTAATGAAACAATGTATAATTTTTCAAATATTTAGGAAGCTATTAATTTGAAGAAAAATTATCGAATTTTGAAAAAAATATTTAAAAATTTGATTTTGATTTTAAAGAAAATTGTTTTATTTTTTATAAAATTTTCCTAATGTGAGAAAACTTTCCAGTTTTCTTTTGAATTTCTTTTAAACAAAAATATTTAGAAAATAATGTAATAAAATAATTTTTTTTTTTTTATTTCTGTAGAATTTTAAAGAAAATTATCCAAATTATGAAAATAATTTCAAATTTTACAAATCTTTTAATTTTGAAGAAAAATTTATCGAGTTTGAAGAAATTTTAAATATTTTATAAAATGTTTAAATTTTGTTGAAGCCCAAAAATTTTTTTTAATTTATGATAATGTTTTTGAAATTTAGCTGTTTCCTAATTTGACAATTTTTTTTTGATAACGAAATGTTTAATTGAAATTCTTTCGTTAATTAGAAATATTAAAATGATAATTCTCATATTCAACAAAGAAATTTGTAAAATTTTCTTAGCTTTTTAATTATCAAGCCTATGAGAAATTTTTCCAATTCGAAATTTAACAAAAAAAATTTCGAAATCGAAGGACCATGTCAAATTAAGGTAAATTGTAATTGTGTTGAATACTGAAAAATTAAAGCTGTTTATCTTATTTGACAATGATCTTTGATTTCTAAATTTTTTCCAATTTATTGCTTGATTCGAAAATGTTTTTAAAATCTTAAAAATAAAATTACAAATTGAATTTAATTTCGTTATCAGAAAACAATGTCAAATTAGAGAAACAGCTTTTAAACTTTACCATATTCCAGAAATTATTTTCAAATAATTATTGAATATGAAAAAAAAAATGAAAAATTACGTTTCAAAGTTGTACAATTTTTTTTGAATTCAACAACAATTTAAACATTTTATAAAATATTTTATAAATCTTAAATTCGATTAATTTGATCAAAATTTAATAATTTTGTAATACAATGAAAAATATTTTATAATTGAATATTTTCTTCAAAGTTTTACAAAAATTTTTTAAATAGGTTAATTTAAAAATTTATGATATTTTTTTTTTTTTTTGTTTCTTTCTAAATATGAAATTTTAATTAATTTTTGAAAAATTTGTAAATTTTCTAAAAAACTTTTGAAAGTTTTCCATAATTAGCAAATATTTTTGAAAATTGGACAATTTTCTTTAAAATCAAAATAAAAAAAAAAAATTACAAATTTATCTTTGAATTTTTCTAAATTTGACAATTTCTTTTGTTCTAAAAATTTGAAAACTTTGTTTGGAATTTGATAACCTTTTCTCGAACATTTGACAAATTTCTTAAAACTTTGTTTGTTACTTTGTTCTTCAACAATTTTGCCAAAACATTTATTTTAAGTTTTGATTTAATTAATTTGTCGAAAATTTTCTTTTTATTATTTTTTAATATTTCACGATTTTTTGTATGTTTGACTGCATATAAATGTTCTCTGCACATTACCCAGACATTTAGGTATGGTTGAAGTTATTTTATTACATTTATTTTCTCAGGAGACTTGTGAAGTGTAAAAAAAATGCGAAATTTTTTCACACTGAGCTCTTCGCCCGAAAGGTTTTCCGGAACTTCAAATTTGATAAAACCGTTGGGCATTACAAAACTTGCCCTTTCTCCAAAAAGTATTAAATAACAAAAAATTTCGTCGTTAATTCCGGTTTTATATTCGGTTTTATCATGTCCAGTACCTATTTTTGGTCATTTTAAGACACCAGGGAGCTTAAAATTCGAAATGCCATAGACTCATTTTTGCTCCAAAATTAATTAAGGAACCACGATGAAGTACTTCTAAAATTCCTAGTTTTAACTGCGTTTCGACCCAATTTTGAGAGTGACAGCCTACTTCTCCAGGCTCTGGACCGCCTAAAAAAACTGTGGGTTTCCTCTATTCAAAAACGATCATGAATGGTGCTAGCAAAAAACTGTACTTAGAATAGTAAATCCACCAAACACGACTTACTTTGACTGCCAAAGAGCTCCTTACTGGCTAAAACTGGAACGCAGTCCTGTCAATTAAAATCGAACAAAACTCTTAAATTCTGAAACAATAGACAATAAATAAAAAAATAAAGTGATAATTTATAAAAAGTTTATTAAATATTTCAATTCAATTAATCTTTTCTTTCCTTAAAATAAAAAATGCCGCCTCTCTAAACTATCAATGGTTAAATTGTCCATGTGGCCGATCTAAATATTCAGATTTGTTTAAAAATGTCCATGTGGCCGATCTAAAAATCTCGGTTTGGTTAAAATGTCCATGTGGCGATCAAAATTTCAAATTATTGCCTTCTTCGCTGCCTTCATTTTTCAAGCTGAGGAATTAAACGTGGTTTAGAATGTTCCTATGGCCGCTGTGATCGATATTTTCAAAAAAAATCAACTTCAAGGTCAAATAAAGCTCGTTTTTTGTTGCAAAAGGTTGGACATTTTCGCATTTTAAAACACCTGGTATCGCATTGCCGCGGCATTACCGTATTGCCCTAAAGAACTATCCAAAATGTATGAAAATTAGGCTCCGTGACCAAATTTTCTAATAATTTTGAAAGCGATTTGTAGTGTTCTCCAGTCATTGATCTGGATTAAAGCTTAAAACCCGAATTATTTTGTAGGAAAAACTTATTCCGAAATTGAAAAAGATTTGATGCGAATATCGTCCAAGTTTTATGTGCAACTTGTACTCAACTTTCTAATAAATTACAATATAAAATTCAACGGGCTCTTTTTATTATTTAACATCTGAGTTTAGATTATTTCAACATGAATGGGCTTAGTTTCGCATTTGAATTCACTGTGTTAACCGGAAAACAAAGGAATAACTTTACAGGAAAACAAGGAAAAACAACGCATTTTACTCGGAAACAAAAAAACCTTTTATATGTTGAAATTTGAATGGAATAAAAAAGATAAATGTTTAATTCCAGCAGCGCGAAATGCAGCTGTGTTTAATTGGAAAGCTAAATTAAAACCATTGCTGCGTCAGTGCTTAAACTGGTTTGACTTATTTATAAATTACTTTTGATTTATGAGATATAAATTCAAGCGGACAAAACTATGACGTAGGCCAGATACTTGTACATCGTTTCCGACGGAAATGTAACTTGTGAAGCCAACTGTGACCGTGTATCACGTGATATGGTATACCTTGCTTTTCTCACTATATTTATAAAACTAAAATTTAAAATTCTAGAATATAAAATGTCGGATGCAAAAATATTACCTTTCAACTTCCTTGTGCAGAAAAAATTGAAATTCCAACTGCCTTAAGCTTTCTGTAAATAACATTCAAAGTAGAGCCACAATTTTGGCTCTGGTGCCTTGGCGGAACTGTTTTTTATATGCTCACAAGGGTTAAACACATAAAAACCGATTTTTTATTTTTGAAATTCCTTATTTTAAATCGTCGCTTTTCGTAACTTCAAAATCTATCTCCTCCGAGACGATGTATCCAAATTAGCTCAAATTTTCACAGAAAACGTAAAGATAGCATGCCGAAATTAAAGCTCGAGCTTTTTTTGATCCGGTGTCTGACCAATTCGAGAAAGGCAAATAATCGATCTTTTTTTGATATTCTCAGAATTTATAATCTATCATCTCCGACGATAAATTTTCAAACTGGCTTAAATTTTCACTACGTATTCTCCAAACTATTTGAAGATTAAAGCAGAAACTCATCAGAATAAGTTAATCCAAAATATGATTTTTTTGGTCAATTTAAACAAAAATTCGAAAAAAAAAGTGCTTAGATTTTTCGAAAGTAGACTCAAAAGAAAGCCAGTGTAACACTGATCAGAAAGTTCGCTAACGTCAATATGATATTTTTTAGTTTTTGTTGATAAATTAAAACAAACGTAATTTTTTTAATTCAATTTAAAAAAATAATTAGAAAAAAATCGGAAAATGGAAAAATTTTGAATTTGTTTTTGCGGATATAGTCGTCAGTACATTTTTCAACCATCTTTAATCAATTTGGAGCATTTTTATTGCCCCTGAGGCCTTATAAAATAAGAGTCCCAAACCCCCTTAATGACATTTTTGTGAAGTCGTTTCGGTGTTTCCAAATCGGCCTTTTTAACACTATTCAGAATAGTCTATTCTTGATAAAATAATAAAAAAATAGGATGATGACAAAACAAGAAAATGAATTTAAAAATGTTTACGCAAAATTAGCATCTGATTGTCAAAGTCTTTCAGTCAGGAAGGTTTTCTCAATTTTTAACCAGTTTGACTAAATTTTTTTTTTGATAAAATTTTAAAAATCAAAATAGTTTGCTTAATATGTGCTGGAGAAACGGGAAATCATTACAGGAAATCTAAACACGGAATAAATTTTGTTTAATAATAAATTTATCCCATTTGAGTGCAGCCGAAATCGAAATTTTATTAAATGGTCATGATATGATGTGCATAGATCAAGGAATAAATCTAACAGCCGCTGAAAATGAGGTTGCTCATCATTATGACTTGGTAGAAGTACCGGAGTACAAAGGAAAATTGGCGAGGGGATGTTCAAAGTTACCATATGTGAACAAATATTTTCTATAAAAATGGCACATTCAAAAATATATTTTATATTATATAAATGAACTCCATAGTTTATCTGATATTGCAGCTGGAATATGAGCCACAATTTGTATACAAAATTTAATCATCCCCTTTGAGCTCATATTGAGCCAAGCGACTAAAGTTGAGAATAAAGAATTTATAAGTTGAGTTAACGTAATAATCTGCCTTTGCAAATAACACTCCTAAATGGTGTCAATAAAATGCCCCGACTTTTTAATACGATAAATCCTTTTTGAAATCGATATGTCTGAACGACGTTATCTGTGCTGATGTGAGTCGTCATACTCGACAACCAAAAATTTTATTCCAATTTATTAATTTTGTAGCTATCCAAACTGAACAATTTGTAATAAATTTATAAATTTGTAACCCACAATAGATCAGGTTTTGTGTCTTGCGAGTATCTTTTGAGTGTTTAAATATTAGGGTAAGGGTTGAATCGCGTACTGAATGATTGGTTGGGCAGACGAGTAAACAACAGCTTACTTAGGGCTTTATACTTTTTGAAATGTACGGCTGTACTTGGCTCAATCCTTCATAAAATTAGATTTTATTATTTAAGTTAGATACTTTATTTTTAATTTTTGAATTTTCTGGTAAATTAGTCAGATATTTTTCTAAATTTGTAGGAAATATATTAAATGGAGAAGATTGACAATTTCAGATTGTTAATAAAAAACAGATAATTGTCGATTTATGTCTCGGCTGCGCAGAGTCCTACTGACGGCTGGGTTATTTTAGATTTTAATTCTACACGAGTTAAAGTTTCGTTTTAGCTCATGCAAGTTGTCAACATCAATTAGCAAGTATCTGGGCCAAAGCCAGGGTAAAACAAATTTTTCTTCTAAAATCATATAATTATTAATATGAAACATTGAATAATTTATTCATAAATTCATTATTTAATATAGTGGGTTACCACTTAATTAAGGTCTCCGCCATAGTCTGGATATTAGAGTTCCGATCTACTGATACATATTAGCAATTCGCTAATAGAAAATGATTGCCAAGATTTTGTCACGAAATTTGATGAATTTTAACCAATTTTTATGCATAATTTTTCACTGTCACTTCGATCGCGAGTCGCGACGCCTAGGTTATAAAATAACAAGTGGGTCTTTGTGGGGAGAGATTTTGAGCAGGAGTTAAATTAACAATAAACCTTTTAACATGATAATTTTCTAACAAAAAGCCCATTCAAGGAAAAAAAGGGGCTTTTTTGTAGAATTTTTTTGTTAAAAAAATAATAGTTTTATTATAAACCCAAATTAAGTTGTTTCAGTTCTAAAATATGTGTATAAAAAGTGATTATTTCCAAGGTTACCCTCGGAAAAGACTGCGAATTTTTATGGTATTCTGATTATTTCACGTTTGCTTTATGTTTTTTCGTCATCATGATAACTTTGCCGTTACAGCCGATTCTGCTTTGTATCCCAGTCAACATTCCAATTACTAAAGCTATAAGATCAGGTTCACCATGTTTGTCGCTCGTAATTTATTACTATTATTTTTCAGGAAAAACAGAGATGCTGCTTACCGTATCCCCTATTCACACTTTTGTGAATATCCCGGCCCTACTACTTAAAAACACACTACGTTTCCTAATCAGGGACGGGATATTTACAAAAGTGTGAATAAGAGGTATACAGCAAAATATTTTTTCTATTAGGAGTTAAAGATCACAGCTTAGAGTTAATTTAGAAAAATAAAAAGGTGCATTTTAAAAATAACCATCATTTTTAACTAATTAACCCTTCATTTTTAACTTCTTTTACAAGTTTGAAAAACAATAAAAATTCAAAAAAGATATTTTCAGTAAGTTGATTTTAGGGATTTTCATAATATCTCGTTTGCGAGTGTGTTTTATCGAATAAAATTGCCCGAAACGCTTATTTTTCAACTCGTGAGCCAATTTTTCAGAAACTCGTTCAGAGTAGGCCCCACTTGGGACTAATATGCACTTGGAATTAATATGCACTTGGGACCAATATGCACTTGGGACTAATATGCACTTGGGACTAATATGCTGCATATTATATGCACTTGGAACTAATATGCACTTTGAACTAATATGCACTTGGGACCATGACGGACTTGGAACTAATATGCAGTTGGGACCATGACGGACTTGGGACAAAAATGCACTTGGGACCAAATTACACTTGGGAACAATATGCAGTTGGGACCAAATCACACTTGAGACCAATATGCAGTTGGGACCAAAATGCACTAATATGCACTCACGGCTTTGCACAGAAATCGGTACCACTTTGTAGAAATCGGTACCACTCTGAGTGGCCTTCCGCGGAACCGTTAAAGTACAAAGCCGTCACTGAAAATTTATATAATAATCAAAATGTCATTGGAAATTCGAAATATTTTTCAATTGAGATAAAATTTCAAATTTATGCTTCCAAAAATTAAACACAGTCAAAACTTAAAATATCAAAAATTGAATTAAATTTAAATAATAACAAAAATCGACAAAATTTCAATTAAGATTTTAAAAAATCAAAAATTTTGTTTAGAAATTGTTTTCGAAGTTTTAAAATTGTTCTCAAATAATACTCAATGTGTTTTAGCTTTTGGGGTGTTCCCCGAAGGATCACGCTTAACCAATCAGAGCGCGACTTGGTTAGTTTATTTAAGGGCGTTTCAATCTCCCCGGGGAAAACCCCAAAAGCTAAAGACATTCGGTATATGTAAAGTTACAAAAATTAGGAACAATTTAAAATTTTTAGATTTTGAATCTTCGATCAAATAAATGATTAATTGAAAACGTGAAATCAAGAAGAAAATTTGTAAATCTTAATAAATAGAAAGTTTATTCAACTGAAAAAATTTCGTCGAAAACAAAAGTTTAAAAACTTGATTTGACTTATATCCCTTTATCACCTTTTGGATGATCTGAGAGATGTGGGTTGAGGGAGCCAATCCTAACACTCGTAAGACCCCTTCTAGCCACTCATAAGGCCGCTTTCTCTTCTTTTCAGCCCACATCTCTCAGATCATCCAAAAGGCGATAAAGGGATATTAGAGATTAAACATTTGACGACAAAATTTTTTTTTATTTTTATAAATTTGCAACAAAATTTTCGAATTTTGAAGAAAATTTTCATTTTTGAAAGCAAGTTTTATTATGAACACATTTTTGCAGTTTGGAATTTTACTCATATATTTAATTTTCATCAAAATTAACAAATTTTATTCTTGATTTCACATTTTCATTTTATTGATTCAGCGTCAGAAAAGTTCTTAAAATTCTTGAATTTTTCTATTTTGTTTGATTACTTCAAAAATTGGAAATTTTATTAAATTTTTGTTGTTTCAACTTTTTGACAAAATTAGATCTTTGAAAACATTAATTTGAAATTGGTTTTAGTAGAGAAAAATTTCGCACATTTAAAGCTGAACTCATAATTTAGGTTCAATTTTACGACCGCTACGCCCTTAATTTAATTTTTTAATATAAAAAAATTTCATTTTAAAAAAATGATCATTTTATAAAAAATATATGGAGCAAATTCAAGATTTTGCACATTTTTTCTGATTTAGAGTTACATTTAATTTTGACACGAAATTGTCTGGGTTTGAAGTAGCCACTTTGAGTAACAGATAATATCTTATTAATCTCAATTTTCAAAATTTGGCTCTCAAACGCCACTTTTGCCTGTTTTGAATCAATGATCAAAACATTTCAAGACAAATAAACTTGACTTGATTATCAAGCCAAGGGTTCTCTGGCTCGGCTTGACTCGAGTCAAAATCTCTCTGGGTTGGCTTGGCTCGACTAAAGCCAATCCAAGCCAAGCTAGTTGGTGCCGAGGTCTAATCCCAAGTGCATATTGGTCCCAGTTTGCCATATTGGTACAAAGTCCGTCATCGTCCCAATTGCAATTGGTCCAAGTCCGCCATATTAGTCCCAAGTCCGTCATGGTCCCAAATGCATATTGGTCCAAGTGTGATTCAGTCCCGAGTGCATATTGGTCCCAAGCTGGCAATTGATCCCAGTCTGGTCCCAAGTGCATATTGGTCCCAAGTGCATATTGGTCCCAAGTCCGTCATGGTCCCAAGTGCATATTGGTTCCAAGTCCGTCACGGTCCCAAGTGCATACCGGTCCCAACTCCGTCATGGTCTCAAGTGCATATTGCTTCCAAGTGCATTTTGTTCTCAAGTGCATTTTGGTCCCAAGTGTGATTTGGTTCCAAGTCCGCCATATTGGTCCCAAGTGAGGTTTGGTTCCAAGTGCATTTTCGTCCTAAGTCCATCATCGTCCCAAGTGCAATTTCGTCCCAAGTCCGTCATGGTCCCAAGTGCATATTAGTCCCAAGTGCCACACTGTAACTGACTTTGAAATGTTAACTTTTTGGTCCCAAGTGAGGCTTGGTCCCAAGTTCATATTCGTCCCAATTCCGTCATGGTCCCAAGTGCATAATCGTCCCAAGTGGGGCCTACTCTTAGCCAACAGGCGGCTTCCACACTCACCTATCGCTTAAAACTATCCTACACCCTATCCTACACCCTATCCTACACCACACCGATATCTCTCTCCTGATTTTGCGCAGTTTGAACAGGACTAAACTTAGACTTAAAAGATAGAAAACGCTGAAAATGACTTCGAAATAGACCAAAAAAATTAAGTCAAAATGAAGTTTAAAACCCACTCAAGGTTATTTCAAAACGGCATTTGGGATCATTTGAGGGTCAAGTAATCAGTGGTTAGATAGTTTGGTTTTCCTCTCAATTCCGGCGGAAACTCTGTTCAATTAAAAATTTTATACAAAATACCTTACTCATTACAAACATTCAATATAAAAAAATTGTAGTCTATTTTAAAAATGAACCTTTCAAGATCTCCTTATATAAAATTTATAACATCAGCCGCATCCTACATTATCCTGTTGATTATGCTTTGTTTAACATCCATGACCCCAGTAATTGAATATTACTTACCAGGAAATATTTTCGAAAATGCAAAACCTGATTGGCTGAGAATAGCCAAGACGATTTGAAGCAAGGAATTTCAAAAGTCAAAAATGGGTATCAATGTTTTTGAGCCATCTTGCAGAGAATTTTTTTTGGTCATTTTAAGACTTAGGATTATTTTTTGAAAAATTTCAAAAAAAATAATTTTTCGGTCAAATTTTTAAAATTTTAACAGGCGATTTTGAAGCTAGTGCTAGCAACTGTGTATGAAGAGCTAGAGCGCTAATTTTTTGGCAAGTGTAAGTTGAGCTTTTTTAAGAAGGTGTTTATTTAATTAGGGACGGCTACTATGTGATCGCCTTCAAATAACCGGTCAAAGTTCAAGGTAAATTTCAAGGTCATCGTATGAACTTGAAAATACCACCAGAATGATTGTCAGGGTCGACTTTTTTATAAACGTATTAGCAACTATGGTTGAATTATATACTGAAAGGTCGCTAGAGAGCAAAAAGATTGACCATTTTTAGGTCCATTCTGGGTCTTAGAATGACGAGAATAAAATTCTATACTAGATGGGTCAAAAATAGTCATTTTTAACTTTTGAAATTCTTTGTTTCAAATCGTCCGATTAGTCACAATTTTTCATGAATATTTGATAGCAAATTTTTTCAATTTCTTTTTTTCAAATTGTTCGCAGAAAGATGGGCGGCATGACAAGGCGAGTTTAATTACTAATTAATCAGTATTGTATTTTGTATCAGCAGAAGAACAGGTAATTTTACACCTCAAATGTTGCAGGTTTTTCGAAAAAATGAGAATAACTCTTGTGAATTGTTCCATCCTGAATTTGTATGAGAATTTTTTTTTATTGATGAGATTTGAAAAAACATATATTTTAAACTAGATGTATAAGTTCAACTTGATCGACAAATATATCATTTTCTATGTTATTGGACACATTTGCAATACCTTTGAAATAATGCTGAAAATCCGTCGAATTCAAGACTTTTTATGTGAAATTCAAAATATAATCGAGCTGATTATCATTTCGTTTTTCATTGCTGCATTCACGCTAAAGTATATTTCGCATTATAACGTCAAAGAATCTGTAAAATGGTGGCAACAAGATTTTTGCCAGTTGGGATGGGACAGAATTATGCTGATAAATGATAAAACAAGGAATGTATCATATGTTTTAGTCATCTATTTAACCAAATTTTTTGATCCAACGAAATCAGGTTTGTTTTTATTATTCAACAAGATTTCTAAATTAGAATTCAGGAAAATAGGGTGATAAAAAATAACAACTCGCACATTTTTTTGTTCAATTTATTCATGGTTTAAAAATTAAGTTCGGAAATTTGAGCACAACAAGCAAACTGCTTTAAAGATTAAGGCCTCGTTAAATTATAGCTGTTCATTTTTAAATAAATTGAAAGAATCAATAAAAGCCGTTTTTTAACGCAGACGGTTTCAGTTAAACATTTTTTCACAAAAAACATTCTAAAGAAAAAATTTCATCCGACAATAGGTTCTCTCGCTAGATGCCAAATAAAAGTCAATTTGGGTGATTTTCATGTATATAAAGATCTCTTAGTTTATACTTGATTTTTCTTAATTACATATCAAACTCAATTAAGAAATCAGATCAAATTTGTAATATATGATACTTTGAAAAAGTGCGATTCGAATAAAGAAATCGATAAATGATTGGCTGGCTCAAAAAAATTCATTCAGATCTATAATTTTGTGTTTATCTGATTCTTGCAACTATACTTGCGGACTAAATGCAAACTTTTCCGAAAAACATCAATTCGGCAGATATTATAGTACCCAGTATGCGGATAGAAGGAATGTAGATAAATATGATTCCAAATTCATTCGGAACAGTTTTTATTTATTATTGATTACAGGTAATACCGCCGAAAGTATTTTGCCAAAAAATTTAAGAATATCCCGTTAGAAATTATACTAGGAAAATGTTCCAACAGAATTAAATAACCAAAGTTTGATACAGGGATATAACATTGTAAATAACAATTTTTTACCTTCAAAATGACTTGGAAAATGGCAAATTATGCTTAATGGGTGAATCTCGCAGAACTTGCAAAGGACCCAAAGCACCTTCTTGTGTTCGAGCCGCAAGAAAAAAGGGACCACATTATGAAACAGATATTCTTAGTTAGATTTTTAAGTCGTCAATTTCAAGTTTCACAATCGCCTTTCTATTGACGGTCAATAATTGCCCGACTTATATTTACGTCATTTAACTCCCGTAGTGACTTTCTGGTCATGCGTGATCAGATGCCATTTAATCGCAATTTAGGACCCTTAATCATTAATGAACGAACATTTACAAAGTGATCAATCGACTATTTGAATAATTGACGTTTGTGCGTGTTTTTTTTTTGAAAATTTTTACTGTATTACAGTACTTATTTTTTGCAAAAATTTTTGGAATCACCAAAAAAAACGTTTCATCGTAATCAAAAAAGTTCTAAGACTTTTTTTCCATTACACCAAAGCCCAAAAATGATCACGTGATCGTATATTCAAGACATAAAGTTTGCAAAAATAGTACTTTTTTTTTAAATTACTTTAATCAATTTTTGAAAAAAATGAAGAGATTCTTTAGAAGTTTTTATGTTTTTTTTTCCATTTCACCAAAGTCCAAAAACGATCACGTGACCTTCAAATTAAGAAATAAGGTTTTGATTCAAATACACAAATAGAACTCAAATTACGCCAAAAAATTTTGAGGCCGAGTTAACACTTAATCTTAGAATTTTGAACATAACGGCATTTCCTTAAATTGTNACGTGATCTTATTTTTCAAGAAATAAGGATTAATTTATGACATATTCCAAACCTTATTTTTGAATTATTTCGTCTCGTGATTTTATTTGGACTTTGGTGTAATGAAAAAAAGTCTCAAAAACGTTTGAAGTTCTTCTTCAAAGTTTTTTTATGCTATTTGAGTACTTTTTCAAAAAACCGTATATTGTGTAGCGTATATCAAATAACCATAATATGGTTACCATATATTTCAAAGTTCATCGTAAAGACTTGTTAGTACCTACAAAATAATCGGAAGGGTTGACTTTCTCATGAAAATATCAGCAACTATGGGTCAATTATGTACTGAAGGCGCCAGAGAGAACCATCCCCTGTAAATCTCATATGTGACCATTTTTTCTCTTACGCGTGGTTGAATTGCCGAGCGTTGTGCTGAAATTAAAAACCTTCTCTTTGTGTATCAAACAAAAAATAATCAGCTGAACTTGAGCATTAAAGTTTCGGTAGGTTGTTGTCTAACGAGTATCAGACTCATCTGCTTAAAATGCAAAAATGGTCTCAAATAAATTCGATATGATCAATGTAACATATAATTTATGAATAATAGCTATGAATATTCGTGCGAGTTTTACTTTGAAATGCATCACGGGCCTAATTTTATCTACTAAATAATGCAAAAAAATGGTCAACACAAAATTCGATAGATGACGTATAGTATATTAATTGTATGAAATAATACTATGAAATATTCTCGAGAATTTTAAACTCTAGAAAATGCATACGGCAGTCAATTTATCTACTAAATGCCAAAATGTCCTAACATCGAATTTTCGAAATTGCAGCATTTATACCAAGTCTTTATTTTGTTATGAGCATTGGAAGTTCAGCTGGAAATTAATTTCGTAAAACATTTAATTCTTGTAAGATTAATACCTCGAACTTTGCTAGCTTTTAACCGCAACATTTTCACAGTTCATTCTTTTCTTGTGTACAAATAGTTTGAAAATCTCGTAGGAATTTCACGGAGGGATATTTCTCGTCCATTTTCCGGAGCAATTCTCGCAATAAAATTTCGGCATTCTTCAATAATATTTCATTCTGAGGTGCTTGATTTCAATAAATATAGGGGTTTGAGATTGTAGTGCTAGAGAGCAATGATCAAAAATCAGCTGCTATTTTATGAAACCGAATCATTTCCTTAATTAATATCCTGCTTGATTAGTCGGCTTGAATAGGAAGAATATTCGGTTGAAACAGCGGCTTCAGTGTGTTCTTTTTCGACACAATTTAGGCAATAGGGAGCAACATTTCTTTAGATAATCCTTATTTATTTTTTGTTCTACAATATTGTACCTTGTTAAGTTTTGTCTTTTTAATAATATTTTATAAAAGTTAATTTTTATAGATAGTATTTCTTTAATAGTTACATTTCATAAGGTTGTCTTCGTACTTGAACTAAAGCATTCATATCCAAAATCGATTTTCGTATTAAACTTTTTTGTTTCCTTCAACACTTCATTTCAATTTTTGTGGATTCGCTACTTGAAACTTACGCGGTAGTGACCGTTCAGTACATAATTGACTTATAGTTGCTAATATTTTCATTAGGAAGTCTCCAATTCTTTTGATAGTACTCACAAGCTTCTTCGATGAACTTGAAATTGAGCTTGAACTTTGTCATCAAAAATATTTCTTTTTAAGAAGCTGATTTTGTAAAAAATTTAATAAAAACAAATTATTTTCGCAGATTCAACACCCAAATTGGTGACGGTTTAATACTCTTAATTTGAAAATGTCAAATTAAGCCTAAATTTCTATTACTTATGCACTTGTTTCTGAGAATCGTGGAAAAGGAGAGAGTTTTTAATTTTCTTATTCACATTTGATGTCTTCTTATTAATTTTTTTACAAATTGTTTCTATAGGACTATAGTAAATTATTTGAATTTTATTATGAATAATGAAAAATATATGTTGATAATGAATTTTTGGTTATATCCCTTTATTGCCCTCTCCCAAAGATTTGGTCCCTCAAAAACACGGGGTGAAAAAACGACGCGTCATTTGAAAACGAGTCATCCGATTTAGATTTAAGATAGCTCAAACTGAGCACAATTATCTTATTAATATACAAAATATAAATTGTTTTTAATAGGACTTATGGTTTTATTTTTTTTCTAAGATTACTGAAATTGTTTAATTATTAGTTTTTTTTTAAATAGAAACAAAGGTCTGATAAAAAATAGAAACAACGGTCTGATTTGGACCAATTTTTATTTTGTATTATTTACTAGATTTTTGTGCACAGTTTGAGCTATCTAAGAATGTAATCGGCTAAGTCGTTTTTGAAACCCGCGTTGTTTTCTCACCCCCCCCGTGTTTTTGAGGGACCAAATCTTTGGGAGAGGGCAATACAGGGATATGCTTGATTAAAAACGTCTGGTTACGCATGACCAGAATTCACTACGGGTCCAGAAATTGTCGGCAACTACGGGACTTAAGACAATTTTCATATCAAAGTTGCAATCGCTTTTTTTCTCCAGATTAATTTAGCAGCAAATTGAGGTTTGAGTGAATGTTGTTTTCAGTTTTTTGAAAATTTTAACGCAAAAATGAAAATTGATAATTAATTTAATTACTAAAACGGCCGCGAAGATTTCAAAAATGTTAACAAAAAATTCATACGACCTTGCGATCACAAATTTGTGATCGCAAGGTCGTATGACTCATATTACAATTTGTGTTACTCTCGTGACAGTGTATTATTATTACTCTTATGTGATTATAGATATATAATACCTTTAAACGTCCTTGGTAGCAATAAAGCGAAAAGTAGTAAAATTATTATGTTAAAATATACATATTTATGAACAATAACAAGATACTGGGATGAATTTGACCCTGAGCTTCTTTACGAATCTATATATTCCGCTGCGATCGTATTTTGCTTTTTCAAAGTTCTGATTATTCTCAAAGCAAATGACGTTTTTGGGCCTTGCATCATATCTTTTCAAAAAGTGATTATCGAATGTGGAAGATGGGCATGTCTGTATTCTCTGATATTTTTTGCGTTTGTATTTGCATTGTTCAATCTTTATTCAAATTTCCGTAGTCCAGATTCACAGCATGATCTCACTTATGCTCCAAATTTCATATAGTAAGTAAAACTAGTGTCAATTGAGAAGAAAATTTGCATGCAAGGACTTTGTTTTTTTGAAGTTTGACTTTTAGCCTTAAGGGGATTGTGGGGTGCAGGTACGTTATGTTCGACACGGCTGGCATTAGGTATTTTTCAATTTGCATCTGACCCATCCAGCACATCGGAATCGTTTGCATTTAAAAAACACCAAATTATTTTGGATATTTTTTTCTAGAACTGGAAATCGCTTGCTCACTGAAATAGCCCGAATAATGAACAGATATCAAAAACAAAATGACCCCTTAGAGTGATAATGTGTTCACGGAGATTCAGACAAAGATAAATTGGAAACTTTTGACCAATAATTCTAGAAAATTTTCCAAAAAATATGTTTCGGGACTGTGCATACAAACGGAAAATAATTCATTTAGATATGTAATAAGTTTCATAATACAAAAAAATCAACTCCAAGAAAAGATAATTTCTAAATGAAAGTTATTTTAATATGATAGTTGTTTCGAGATTTTGCGCCTTTTCATATTTAAATTTTTAGGCTAATCAATGCTAGCTAATGGCGCGCATTAATTCCCAATGAAATAGTGATTGAGAGAATATAAAAAAATTATTGAAATTTCCTTGGTTCAAAAGTTTAATAGACAATAGAGAGGGTTACTGAAAAGAGAAAAGCGATAATCCGCCATGTACCGTTCTCGTGAGGTATCTTTTTTTTGTAAAATAACTTCTACATTTTGCCTATATATTAACTATTAGCAGGTGAATTTTCAAATACTTGGTTGCAATTGTATAGAATCTATTGTTTGCTGACCAATAATTCGCATTATGTGATTTTTGGATACGTGGATTATGACCGGTATTCTTCAATGGAAAGAAATCACCAGCAATTAGGTTTATATGCATTTAAACAGGTTGAATGTGATAATATTTCAATTTTGATCTTCTCAAAGGTTTACGGCGGGGACATTCAATATACAATTGGAAAATACAACGTTCACTAAATTCTCACAAAAGATATTTGAGTTTTACCAAAAGGCCTTTATTTTTCTCCAGCAAATTGCTGGAAGCTCACATCATCCCTTAAGGGCCGTAGGGGGTGGTCGTTCGCAAAATGAGACTCTAGAAAACAAATTTCCCCATATTTATTTTTTTATGCCTTTTTTCCCATGAAAATATGGAAAAATTATCAAGCCATTTTGGGTTACTCGTTCTTATTTTGATACCATGGCTAGGAAAGCACTTTTTGATGAGTTTTCAAAATATATTCGTATGTGAAAAATGTGTGGAATTTCTTGACAAAATTTTTGGAAATTGTAAACCACGATTTACAGAAAAATACGAGTCAGAAATTTAGACAAAGCTCAACTTATTTTCACGGACTTCAGCTCGCACATTTATCTGGGTTTCGAAATGTTGTGACTTTTAAAATCCAGGAGGAGATAACATTTGATTAGAGACCTCTAAACCAAGGGTAAAATTTACCAGTTTTTGGTGAAATTGAGAAGCAAATCAAGAAATTTTCAACAAAAACTCAACTTGGTGTTTTGGCTCACGTGTTGCTCCGGTGCTTATATTGAGTTATAATATTGCATTGTGTACCTAACTCGGGAGGAGATACCATTTTGTGGAAAAAATATTCCGTTAANAAAAAACTCAACTTGGTGTTTTGCTCACGTTCTGTCCGGTTTATTTGAGTTATAAATCATTGTTGTACCCTTAAAACTCAGGGAGGAGATACATTTTGAAAAAAATAATTCCGTTATTTTTGTAAGCACGTTTCTGATTGGACGAGCCATCCGTCAATTTTGATTTATTTTTTGGATACGATATTTTTGTTCAAATATATCAGAGAGAGGTAATGTTTGGTCCGACAATTTGTACTTTTGCTACAATTGGTCATTGAAAACCCCATTTTTGCCTTAAAATGCGACGACCATCCCCTTAAGGGCCTTTTCCCGACGATTTTTTAACTTTCAAAAAAGCATGTCAACTTTCCAGGTGCGAAATTTCGGCGCGACAAACTTGCTTTATCTCAAGAAGTAAACAAGATAGATAAATTATTTGAGCACCAAAAGATCAAGAATTGTGAAAAACTTAAACAATTCAAATTTAAAGTTAATCCGATAATGTTACCTCTATAACTTTAAAGGCGCCAGAGTCGAGCTGGTAATATATCACCAAAATGAGTATGTGGGTTAAGGTTTAAGGGGATACAAGAAATTCGGCAAATACTCTGAGAGCCTGTTTGCCAAATTCCTGTATTTTTTGTGTCAACTTTTCGATCTCTGAAATAATTTCTGTTCTCTAATTTCGTGAAGATTAATAATGAATTGTAACGTTGTGAAAATTATATTTTGAAATAGAAAATGAATAAAAGAAGTTTTACTTTAGTGAAGCTTCATGTGAAATTATCAAACATTGTGAAATAGTGTTATGGTTGTTGAACAATTTTCGTTAAAATAAATGGTTATAAAAGACCCTGTCAAACTTAAGGGAGTGTCATAAACTCGGAAGATTGGAGTCTATAAAACGTACGAAAATAATAAGTTTTTTTCCGATTTCATAATAATACAGTAGATAACCTCAAAAAAGTGGTATTTTGGCCGGTTTGGTACCATTTATTCGAAAACCGCTCATCAGAATTTGTTTTAACTATGCTCATTCGATTTCTCATACAATTGCGAACAATTATTGTGGACTACATTTTTTATTTATGTCATCAAAAAAAATATACATGTATTAAAATAATGCTAAAAAACTGATTTTCAAAATTTTGAAGGGTAATGTCTGCAAAAAAAGTTAAACAAAAAATATGATATACAACTAAACCAGCCCAAAAAAAACCATTGGTGATAGTTTTGCTGCTTTTTTATGATGAATTCTCTCACTGGAGGGCGGCAAAGTGAAAAACAAAGGTACCATTTTCTCCTTAATAAATTATCCGATCAACTTTATTTTGACGTTAAAAAACGTAGATTATCAATGCGCAAATATAATTAGTTGGTTGTTATTCTGAAAAGTAAAAAATACAGTAGATAACCAGTAAGATCCAGAAATTTTTTTTTGTTTTGAGATTTTTTTTCAAAAAAAAAAGTTTAAAGGTGCTAAAAGTGACCTTTCAGTCCTCGGGTTCTCACGGGAGTTAAAATAACGGTATCACAAATGAAATAAGCTGACTCAACAGCCAAGGATTTTTTCCGAGGCACATTTTTTTGCAACGTTATCGGATGTACCGGCTGGCTAAAATTAACCGGTGAAGTATAGCTTCCAGTACCGGAAGTGATATTTCAATGATTTACATGTACCAAAAGATGCGCAATTATAGGTTTTCTTGAAACAGTATTATGAACTAGGAGTCATAAGAGACCGCAAGGTGGCGCTATTAGGCAATTTATTGCATGGGGAAATATCACTATCGGTTTTCACTCAGAATATAAATTTCCCTCTGGCGCCACCTTGCGGTCACTTATGACCCCTAGTTTATAATATCGGTTCCAGAAAACCAATAATTGCGCATCTTTTGGTACATGTTAATCATTGAAATATCACTTCCGGTACCGGAAGCTGTACTTTACCGGTTAATTTTAACCAGCCGGTACATCCGATAACGTTGCCAAAAAAAATACCCCTGGCGAAAATTTTTCGCTGTCGAGTCAGCTTATTTTTTTTGTGATATCGCTATTTCAACTCCCGTGAGGACTAAAAGGTCACTTTTCGCACCTTCAAACCGTTTTTGTTGAAAAAAATCTCAAAACCATAAAAAAACCTAGGTCTTAAAATGACCAAAAAAATTCTTTAGAAGATAGCTTAAAACCATGGATACCCATTTTTGAGTTTTGAAATTTCTTATTTCAAATCGTCAAAAAGATAAATACAAAAATTAAGTTTCAAATTTTTTTCTTTCTTATAGCCCTTATATATCTCTCTGAAAAAATGTATCAATCTTCCACTCTTATGGCACTACCTTAATAACTACAGGAGAATATTACATTAGATTGTAAAATTAAGAATTTAACATTGTTATTCATAATTTTAGTTTTGAAAATACGATATTGACATTATTGTGGGCATTATTTGGCATGTCAAATCGTGATGGTGTTGAACTTCCAATGTACCCAGTAACTCGCATTTTTGGATATTGGCTTTACTTCATTTACAACTTCCTGATCGTGGTGCTCATGCTAAATATGTAAGTCAAAACTTTTTTCATACATTTTCACATGTATTTAATGATGCATTTGATTCACGATGGAAATGCAGTAGAAATTTTTTTGAGTCTAGACGAGGTTGAAACCAAATACAAGCACGCTATAGCGTATAATTCAAGTTGCTTAAAACCTCACTATATCCCTTTATCAAACTTTGATTATTAAATGGAGGTGAGCTAGCCAAATTTTTTTATATAATTCGGCCTTTGAAAACGACTCATTCGATTTAGTTTTTAGATAGCTCAAACTGAGCACAAATATTTAGAGAAGAATAAATTGAAAAAATGGTCCGAATCAGACCATTGTTTCCAATTTTTTAAGCAAAAACTGATAATTAAACAATTTTAGTAATCTCAGAAAATAAGAAAAAAATGGTCCGATTTGGACGAATTTTTTATTTTATTATTTACTAAATATTTGTGCTCAGTTTGAGCTATTTAAAAACTAAATCTGATGAGTCGTTTTCAAAAGAATTATATAAAAAAATTGGCTAATTCACCTTCATCAATTAACCAAAGTGTGATAGAAAAATATATTATTAATGATTCACAGTAACCGTTGCATTTTTTCGGTGACTTTTTGTTAGTTTTTAGTTCTACAGTTTCAAGTATCTCATATTTCCCTTCCCCCATATCCCTTATTCACACTTTTGTTAATATCCCGGCCCTACTACTTAAAAACACACTACGTTTCCTAATCAAGGCCGGGATATTAACAAAAGTGTGAATAGGGGATATATATACTTTTCTTTAACTTACACTTTATGTTTTCTTAGGTTGATTGCTATGGTCAGTAACACGTATACCCGGATCGAGAATGATTCAGAAACCGAGTACAATTTTGCCAGAACAAAGGTGAGTTCAATTTTTAAGTTCGTCTTTCCTTGGCTTATTTGTGCATTGGTTAGAATATTATTTTTTAATTTAAAATATAAATATATAACTTATTTATAGCTCTGGCTTAGCTACTTCGATACATCTGTTACGATGCCACCTCCATTCAATCTGATTACGTATCCAAACAGTTTTTTTCAATTTGCAACTTCTTGTATTTCGAAACGTAAAATACGATCGCTGAGTCGCGCAGCAAGCAAAAGAGCTTCATTTGAGAAAAGAGTGACATACGTTGTAAGTTTTTTTATGATTATTTGAAAGATACAAAAGCAGGGACTGGCTCGGCGAACAAAACTCGATGTATTTATCAAACTAATTTCGGGTTTTTTTGGGAAAATTTTGTCAGATAATTTGAAGAATTGTGAGATCGAACAATATATTATATACCGTTTTTGGGTCGGTATTAATACCAGTTAGGGATCAAAGATTGTTTTAAAATGTTAGTACACCAGGAAACTGATATATGGATCAACCGCCCTCAGAGTACAAATCCTAACTATTTGAAAAAATGCGAACATCTTTGAGCATTTTGATTGGTGATCATTTCCTAATCCTGACAATGAACTCGGACTATTCCTTATTCAACGGTTTTTGATTGGGTTGCTAATATCTTGCGTTGTTTGGTATCATTCAAATAGTTTAGGATTTTTGTTTACTCTGAGGGGCGTTGATCCATATATATTATAATATATATATCAGTTTCCTGGTGTACTAACATTTTAAAACAATCTTTGCGCCCTAACTGGTATTAATACCGACCCAAAAAACGGTTGAGAAATAGCTACATCGTAGATAAAAAAAAATGGAATTCAGTCAGCTATGTGTGATACATTCAAGCAGTTTTAAATATTTTTTTGCGAAAAAACTTTTAATTTTTTTTCTGAAAATATGGACAATTTGAAGTGAGCTCGTGGCATTTTGAACCCAGGAAAGTACTTTTGATCATTTTTAAAGTATATCGGCTAAGCCGATTCGGCTTGATTTTAAGCATTTCAATCAAAAATATATTTTTATAATTTATTAAACAACGTTTCGCGTGAGCATATTTGTGCTAAGTTTGAGCTATCTAAGAAATAAATCGGATGAGTTGTTATTGAACGCCGCGTTGTTTTCTCACTTTCCGCGTTTTTGAGGGCTCAAATCTTTACGACAGGGCAATAAGTGGATATAGGTTTTAAATGTATGGCTTAAAAATCCAGGGAGGAGTAGGCTTTTGCGTGAGACCCTTTAAATCAGCTCAAAAATACGTTTTATGTCTATTCTGAAGCGAATATATTACAAAATTTTGGAAACGATAGTAAAAGACCTGCGTACGTATTTCGTGGTTGATAATATCTACAAATAATTATTCTATCTTTAAAACTCACGGAGAAGTAGGCTAAATTCCAAACTAAAAAAATAATTTGAAAAGTAATTCGAAATTTAAATTTGGAATTCTCGATTTTTTTTTATTTTCGACATTTGGAATAAGACGTCTCCTTATTCCGCAAGACTGGTAATATCCCAAAATGTACATGAATATAGGGTAAAAGGACCTTATTTTCAATTTTGTAATAATTTTAGAGCTCTATCAATGATAGACTATCATATCCGGAAAATGACTTTTGTGAAAAAATAAAGACAAATCAACGATTTTTGACTACTAGACAAAAGAGAAAAATATAAAGTATCGGTTAATTAGGTGCAATATATAATTATAATTCAGTCAGTTTTATTTTTGAGAGAAAATAATGACTGCTTAGACAACGAGAGTGATTTTTCCAAAAAATGTGTTAAATTCTAGAGATGGCGCTAGCACGAAAACCGCGCACCGCAGAGATGCGAGACCCACACTTATCGTTTTTTCTTTGCCGACTTAGTATAGAACTCTCACTTTCAGAAAAACGTTTTCACATACACTACCCCCTTAACACAAAATACTACTTTTTTTGGGGGCTCGTTCCTGATTGGTCGAGCAATCAAGGATCTAAAATTATTATTCAGGATGTCAAATTTTCGTTCAAATATTACATTGTTTCAAACTTTTTGGTTCTACAATTGTTAGTTTTCAAGATATTTACTCTCAAAAACAGAAAATTGTCTTTTTTCATGACGGGTACCCCTTTAAATGGGAAATCAACTTGTTCAAACTTTTTCAACTTGTACAAATAATTTATCCATTCAGAGGGCACGCAAAAGATTTGTCCTATCATGTTGAGTTCAATCTCTGAAAGCCAATTAGAGACGCGTAATTCTCCCACGCTAGAAGTGGGACCCTTTGAGTATGTTATTTTTGCGTTAAAAAAATAATAATTCAAGTTGTTCTAAGTAAGTTGGTCAATGTAAAAAGGTAAAAAAAACACGTTTTGAATTCGAAAAAACAGTCACCGAACGAGGACTGTTATTTGAACTTCAATAAAACCTCAAAAGTTATTAATTATTTTTAGACAATATCTCAATGCTTAATTCGTCGGTTTATTAATAACGAGTGGAATCGAAGTTCAAATTGCCAACGAAATGAGGCAGGAAATTCAGAATCTATGCTTTGAAAACTTGACATTTTGATGGTTGTGGGTGGTAAAATATAATGTATTGCGACATTGATTTAGAAAATTATCAAAAATTATATTCATGTAGTCGAACCGTCCCGAATCGTTGGGGATAATTTAAACTTCTGATGCTGCCCTTAGATAACTGTAGAATTGAAATTTCAAATTTTACCACAAATTTGAATAATTTCAGTTGACTCAAATATGGACTTACACACGATTATTTCAGAAGCTTTCTAATCACTGAAAATAAATCTCATTATTAAAATAATTTTGTTATTTGAATTTGCGCATGCATGGTTGATAACGACAATCAATTGATATAACGGTAATACCGTTACGGTATCAAGAATGTACATTTTGAAGTGAAGCTTATTTATATACCAATTTTCTAGGATTTCATTGGAGTGGGGATAATTTATTTGAAATAAATTTATAAATTTTCGGCATTCATCAACTTCATAAATTAATCGCTGAAAACAAGCACTCTTAAAATGTTCAATGTTTTTTTGTCTTTTTGAGCTTTTTCGTTAATTGCTATTAGCTGGGTTGTCTGTGGAGTAATAATGAATTTCATCCCTTGGAACAAAATATTCGCTAATTCGTCTTCAGACTTTGATGAGGGTTGTTACAGTTGGTCCGGGGACCAACTATTTAAGGATGTTAATGCGGGTTCTAGGCTATGCAAATAAAATACAATTATATAATAGTTTCATTATTTATTTGGTGTGATTCTCTCTAGAGTCGAAAGCAGAATGAGGGACGAAAACATTAACTTGTTTTCGAGCAGTTATTTTCGCGCAACCTAATTCAGCTCTAATCAGTACACATAATTGATCTCAGAGAAAGTTGCATAACTGTCATAGGGTTACCCTCAGAGGGTACCCATAAACCCTTCCGGTATCAAGTACAAGATCCGGTGACGCGAATCGTA
The DNA here is from genome assembly GCA_004367855.1 of Oikopleura vanhoeffeni. Classification (NCBI taxonomy): domain Eukaryota; kingdom Metazoa; phylum Chordata; class Appendicularia; order Copelata; family Oikopleuridae; genus Oikopleura; species Oikopleura vanhoeffeni. Next base: position 683,297 of record SCLH01000335.1, read on the forward strand.
ACCATTTCTCCAGGCCATCCATTTAGTTCAGTTGTTCGCAGAAAACGGATATATTATCACTCATAAAACTGAAATTAGTATTTTTTCGCGAAAAAAGTGGGAAACCCTCCCCCCAATATACCAGGGATGGGCACAATTAGATTGGATCGGATAACTGATCCAATTTTTTGCAAGTCTACCGATCCGATTCCTATCCGATCAAATTTTTTTAAATGTGTCAATCCCTGCTTAATACCACTATAGGACTATCAGCGGAGTGAAGAAGACAAAATTTCTATACAGTTATAAACTGGGTCGAGCTAATGGAGAAAAAATCAATTTTTGATTTACGTAAAATTTTAAAAATCGTTCAATGTGCGTTAAAATGCTTTTAAAATACAGTCTGATCATTATTTCTGATCAACCGAATAGTGTCGCACCTTCTTTCAAATCACAATCCACAAAAAAATACAAGCCATCCTTACACATATCATTATGCGTAAAGCAATGAATTTATTTCCAACAGCTTGAAAAGAACGATGCTTGGCTTTGGGGAGGTTTCGTCATGCGTGTAGTAATAATTCCGAAATTCTAAAAATGCACACTCTTCAAAAAATATTTTGTTCTTGACGTCTCTTTAATCGCCATCGTATAATGAAAATGATAACTAGTGGTTTTCTTGTCGATCTCACGTTTGATTTCATCTGGCAAAATTTCTATCTGAAATAGGGTGTTACGCATTGTGACAAAAATAGAAGCTGGAAGGGGGATAATAAATCAGAGGTGGCCATTCTGCATTATTTTTTGCATTGAATCCGTTTTTGAAAATTCGAAAATTTCAAATGACCGGAAGTGACCTTAAAATTTCGAAATCCCTTAACCCCCCTCACTCATTAGACTATTAATATCCCCCTGAGGCACCAGAGCCACTTTTATGGCTCGACTTTGAAGCTCTATTATCCGAAAAATATAAGTGCTTTCGATTAAATTATTTTTAAGTCATTGAGATAAATGATAGACTTTATGGATGATAATATTTAGATAATTAACACTTTGAGTACTTGATTGTGGCTGTGGAATAACGAAATTGACTCACACTCTTCCCTAGAAAAAACTATACGATTTTTGTAATAAGAAGCAAATTAAATAAAATAGAATAAAACCTTGGCTTTCTTAATCTGGTCTCCGATTCAAAATACCTTATCGGGGTGGTCTTATAAAAACGATAATTTCACTCTGAAATGGTGGAATTATGGTTCAACAATATTATTATTATTATTCTGGTTTATTCGCATTCTCAGGGTACAGAATGGCTTTGCATACATTTCAGCAACATAGTTAGTGAACAAGCTTCAAAGTATGTTTTAAAATAAATAAAGTTTTTGATTAATACAAAATTTTACCTTACGAGAGAAAGTAAACTATACGCCATTTTAAAAAAATTGAACCATAATCCGTGCTATAATTCACAATTTTTTTAAAATATGTATCATCAGAAATGAAGATTAACATATCACAGTTAAAAATCTAAAAGTTATAATATAATTTGTATTAAAAAAATTTTCAAACAATTTTTGGATATCACTATCGCCACTATTATCAATAGAATAGAAAATGTTTTAATAAGAACGGTTTGACTCAACTTAATGGTACGCCTAGTCTCCATTTTTTCGAATAATATTGATAGAGTTCAAATTTCAATTATTAAAATTTACAATTTAATTGATAGGAACTTAGGATGCTGTTTTGAAAACATGCTTTAGTTCTTTAAGAAAGGCATTTTATTCTTTAAGAAAGGCCATCTGGATGCCATTTTTGTTGAGTTACTAAGGTAAACGTCATTTCCATTTTTATTTTAGCGTATAGCTGCGCATTTAGCGTTAATTTACCAATAATTTTTTGATGAATAAAGTCCTTAAAAATGAGCGCTGCTGTTAAACACAGATGATATTTCTAACTTACACATATTAAAAATTACAGATTGCAGTGTGATGATGTCACCATGATCATTACCTTTTCACACATTAAATGTGCCACTTTTCACAAAAATTACACAAATTGGTGCCCAGACGCAGTTTTCCCAAAATTTAAGTGATCAGTGCTACAATCCGTGCATCAACTCTGAAAAAATAATAATTTTAGTATGTGCCCCGCGGGGCCCCGTAGGATNAAAATCTGCCATTTAACTTAAAAAAAAGTAATTTTTTTGTTTTTCTACTTTTAATCAAAATTACATCAGTATTAAGTACTCTCAGCTTGAATGATCACAAATCAAATTTGATACCGAATAACTTATTATTCAAATAAAATCTCTAAACTTTAAAAAAATTCAAAATTGGGGGTGATTAGAAGTTCCTATAAAATTTAAGATAGGAAGTTGCAGAAAGAAGTGACCAAATAACTCATCAGGTCCTTAGTGTCTTTAATTTTGGGAAAATGACAACCCAAAGGTCTTTATTTGATCTTAAATCAGAGTTGAGTTCAATCAAACCGATCTGCAATTTAAAAAAATTGGTCTTTATTTGAAAATAATTTAATTGACTGTATGAAAAATATGCATAAAATTGACTTGCCAAATCAAAATTACGAGAATAAAAAACTAAAGGGAGTCAAATCATGCATTTAGCAAAGTTTAAACAATCATAATTCCTAATTTTTTGAAAAAATAATGTTTTCAGAATAAATAAAATACATCAGTTAAATGTATTTAGCCCTTGGACGATCAAAACTAATGATTTGACTATCATTTGATAAATTGACAATTGAAGGTTTTTGATTGGCTACAATAAATTCTATTGTGGCAAACAACGATCGAAAATCTATGATAATGATGGTCAGCTTCTGATAAAGAAACCTTGCAGACAATTGTCAATTTACACGCTCCTATTTTAGTTTACCATATATTACAAAAAAATAGTGCCAAGTTTCCGCCTGGACGAAAACATATTTTACTCAACGCAGATTTAAAATTTTGAAAAAATGTTTGAATAAGAACGGTTTGACTTAACTAAATGGTACACCTGATCTCCAGTTTTCGAATTTTTTATGTAGGATTAGATTTTATGTAATATCTGGTAGTTAACCTTTGAATTTCACGGATCATTCCAGGTATCATGTCCTTGACTACGGAAAAAAAATAGGCCCATATTTAAAAACATTATTCATAGAAAAACTAAGTTTGAGTATAAACTTAAATTTCATAGGGGTAAAGGGCCTCCTTAACCACCATACTCTTTTTGGTAATCTATTACCAGCTGACTCTGGAGCGCTTAAATTTATATAGTTGCCATTATCGGATTAACTTCATATTTAAAATGCTTAGGTTTTTCACAATTCTTGATCTTTTGGTGCTAAAATGCTTTCTCTATCTTGTTACTTCTTGAGATAAGCAGCTTTGTCGCGTCGATTGTCTGTTTGATTTGTTTTTCTCGCTCGATACGAATCAAAGAACTCTTGCCGCTTAATTAGCAGTCGCAGAGTATTGCGATGCAGTTTTTTAGAATCAAAATTCCCAGGCGTATTTTTTATATTGATATGTAAAACTAAAATCATCACCGGTTTTCTTTAAATTATCAAGTTACGGCAATTTTACGTTTTTCAAAGTTAATCGGATAAAAAAAAACATTTTTCGTAATTACGAAACCGTTATTATATTTTTTTATGGGCACAAATTTGTTTGAGCTTTCCAATGAGTCAACTATGTCTACCATAACTTGCTCAGGAAGAAAAATATGATTTTTCAAAGTTAGCTGGTAATAATTTACCACCATCTGAGTTGGTCGTTGTTCAGAAATCTGAGCATGTGGGTTAAGGGAGAAATTTAAGTTTTAACAGTGAAGAAAAATGTCACGACAAGAATTAACATAAAAAGGGTGTTACAAATAGATCCATCGAAAATAATTGGGTTTTATCTTTCTTGGCTTGCCCGTACTATGAGTACGTTAAAAACAACGATCTCCGTCGTATTGAATAAGTGCAAACCAACAATCTCCACCATCTTATATAAATGAACGTTATCGAAAAGTCCAATGTTTGTCCAATATTTTTGAATTTCAAATTTGTTCCAAACCAAAATTGACTTTATTTGGTTGACCATTTTGCCCAAGCGAAAAATAAATCGGGAATAATACTTCCAAAAACTCTTTTTTTATTGAAAAAATATGAGTTTATCGCTTATTACTCGGTGTTTTCCATCGTAAAATTTTTTTATTTTATATCTTCTCTCATCAGCAGCATATTCTCATCTCCGTCAAAAACTAAATTTTCTCGCTAAAATAACGTAAAGCGATTTTAATAAAATCGGCCTGCGACGGAGACAAAACCGTTAATAAAAATATAATTAATGTCTGCTCATTATATTTCCTCTCCGCTTTCTCATTGATGAGCAATTTTCTGTTTTCGAACTAAAAGAAATAAAAAAGTTCTACATTTAGTAAAAACATTATTATTTTTTTTAAAGATGGTCAAGACGAATTTCTAAAAACTGAGGATTTTAGACCTTGTTTTTAACGAATAAATTATGAGATAAATCTGATAAAAAAAAATTTCAGAGGAATCCAGAAATAAAAGTGGGATAAAATATATTTCGAACGGCTCATCAAAAAAAATTTATTTTCATTTTTCAAAAATTAATCGCAAACTCTATGGCCCATGGACTATGGGCGATTTGAACCTTCAACTTATTTTTCAATTATTTTTGTCTTTTCCGTTTTTTTCAATAAATGAATTCCTAGTTTTGACCTTCATCTCGGCTTATTTTCAACGCGTAACACTCTAATCTGAACTACTTGAAATAAATTATTGTATATTTATGTCGATCTGGACGGATGTCACCGCCAAATTGCATCATTACTATCGCCGGGTCATATCATGTTCTTCATAAAAAATGATAAGAAAGATACGTTTTAGGAACACGGCACAATTAATTAGCAAGAATTAATTTTGAATAAATTTGATACCAAATTTTTAGATGACATAGGCTCGTCATGTCACATTTCCATATAGTTTCTAGTCTCAGCGCCAAACCACCTCCATGGTAATAAACGTCAAGCAATAATCATATTCTGAAAACGCCGCCGATATATATAAACCTAAAATTCGAAAACAGACAGGACATATTCAGAGTCATTTTAAACTTTTCTATTAATAAATTTCTCCAAAATGCGCCATTTTTCGCCACTTTTATTATTTTCAGCTATAACGGCCGAAACGGCACCTTTTGCAGAGGTTTTTACTGGATCGGAATTTCTAGAGGGATCGAGCTCAGCCTGGTGGAGTGATGTTTGGAGTACAGAGCTTTATAATTTAGTTGTAGCCGGAACTTCCGATATTTTTGAGATGTATTTTACAGGATCGGACAGTTCTAAAGATGCTAAGGCATTAGATAAAGCAAAGGCTAATATTTTTAGACAAGTCAGCGATTTTGAGAACGATATGATCACCAGGCGGGATAAATGTATTGGAGAAAATGAGAAACCAGAGGTAAACTTTTAAAATTTTGCAAGAATTTATAGAAAACAAAATATTTTTATTTAAAGAAAAGTTCTTTGAGAAACAAGAAAAATCTAAATTTTTGAAAGTGAAAAATATATTGGTTATTGAAATTCTATTATAGATATATCGACGCTTTTGGTGACGCTTTTGAAATTTTATTATAACGTTCAAATAGTGCAAGTGATTTTTTAACGCTTTTGGTGCAGAGGGTTAATTTATTGAAATTTTTATTTTTTTGATAAATTTTTGCTGAAAAGGCTTGAACTAAGTTAACTCCAATTTTTATTTGATTTTTTATACAGCAACCTTTTATTTTTTATTTGCATTATAGAGTGGACCAGGATATGGTCCAGGAACTTATAGAAGACGTCGAACTGTTGATGATGAGAGAAGAATTAAAGATGGATCAAAGACATTTCATATTTTGGAGAAAGTCGAAAAGGATATTGCAGAGATGTATTGGCAACATGCTAGATGGGTCAGAGAAGAAATATTTCCAACGTGCCCAGACATGGCACTTAAAATGGTACTTTTTAAACACATTTTTTATTTTTCGAAACTTCATTTGTTTGCTAATATTTTATTCGAAAAAAAAATCTAAAAATGACAGTCATAAAAAGCTGATTTGTCAGAAATTTTGTTCTTTCAACCTAATTTTCAACAAAATATGATAGCGCCAAAACATTCAGAAATTGGTATTTGTTAAAATTATTTGAAACGTCAAACACCATATAAGAAAATTAATTGTTTCATCAGAAAAAAAAAGAATTATGAAATCACCGCCAACAAATTTTGAAATTTCATTGGAATGCATAAAATTTATTTTAATGATCAGTTTTTCATTATTTTACAAAATACAGTAGATATCGTTCAAAACGTTTTAAACAAATTTTAACTCTAGTTTGGTCGACTTGATCGGCTTATGACAATCACTTACTGGCAATATTGTGCCAACGGTGATGACTCAGTAGATTTCTGTCCAGTCTATTATTTTGACGAAAGCGGTGATCCAATGGGAAATCCTCGATCACCAAATGAAAATGCAAACGAAGGCGATGACGATTCGGATGATTCCGATTCTGATGGTTTAAATCCTTATGCTTCAGAAGACACAACCAAAGCTGTCACCACACAAGCACCAACAACCATATATGCAACAACTTCAGAATGTTCAGCACACAAGGATTGCCTACCAGATTGCCCTGCCGGATTTGAATGTAAATGTGAACAAGGAGCTTGTGAAGAAACTGAAATTGAAACAACAACTGCTTACTTTCCAACAACAACTGTAGAATGTTCAGCAAACAAAGATTGCCTGCCAGATTGCCCTGCCGGATTTGAATGCAAATGTAAACAAGGAGCTTGTGAAGATACTGAAATCGAAACAACAACTGCTGGAAATCCATATGCCCCAGAAACAACCAAAGCTATGACCACCGACGCCCCAACAACCACTGTAGAATGCTCCAAAAATAAGGATTGTGAAGCTGATTGTTTATCTGGATATGAATGTACATGTAAACAAGGAGTCTGTGAAGAAACCGAAATCGAAACAACAACGGTTTACTATCCAACAACCACTGTAGAATGTTCAGCTAATAAGGATTGCTTGCCAGATTGCCCTGCCGGTTTTGATTGTAAATGCAAGCAAGGAGTCTGTGAGGAAACTGAAATTGAAACAACAACTGCTTACTATCCAACAACTACTGTTGAATGCTCAGCAAACAAGGACTGCGAAAAATATTGTCCATCTGGTTATGATTGTAAATGTAAACAAGGAGTCTGTGAAGATACAGAAATTGAAACAACAACCGTTTATGAATCCACAACAACAACATATCTAACAACAACAACATATCTAACCACAACAACTGAATATGAATCTACAACAACCACATATATCACAACAACATCCACTCCATATGAATCTACAACTACAACGTATAAATTCACATCTCCAGTTGTCGATACTACAACTCCGTATTTTGCTGAAAAATGCTCTTCGCGAGCAGATTGTACAAATATGTACCCTGAAGATTGCCCAAAAAAATCGTGTAACTGTAAAGATGAAGAATGTGTTCCACGATTCACAACTACACTACCACCAACAACCGGTTACGAAACAACAACGGTTGAATGCTCAAACAACAATGATTGTCAAGTTGATTGTTCATCTGGATACGAGTGTACATGTGAAAATGGAGAATGTGAAGAAACTGAAATCGAAACAACAACTGCTGGAAACCCATATGCCCCAGAAACAACCAAAACTATGACCACCGGCGCACCAACAACCACTGTTGAGTGTTCAGCAAATAAAGATTGCCTGCCAGATTGCCCTGCCGGATTTGATTGCAAATGCAAACAAGGAGTTTGTGAAGAAAATGAAATTGAAACAACAACTGCTTATTATACAACGGAAATTCCAACAACAACAGTAGAATGTTCAGCAAACAAGGATTGCTTGCCAGAATGCCCTGTCGGATATGAATGTAAATGTAAACAAGGAGTCTGTGAAGATACAGAAATTGAAACAACAACAGCTTATTATACAACAGAAATTCCAACAACAACAGTAGAATGCTCAAAAAATAAGGATTGTGAAGCTGATTGTTCATCTGGATATGAGTGTACATGTAAACAAGGAGTCTGTGAAGAAACTGAAATTCCTGAATGTACAGCTAACAAAGATTGTCAACCAGATTGTCCTTCTGGATTCGAATGTAAATGCAAACTAGGAGTTTGTGAAGAAACTGAAATTGAAACAACAACAGCTTATTATACAACAGAAATTCCAACAACAACCGCCGAATGCTCCAAAAACTCTGATTGTGCAGCTGATTGTGCTTCCGGACACACTTGCAAATGTAAAAATGGCAAATGTATTTCTGAAGAAAACACAACAACCGCTCCAGCAACAACCACTCCATATTATACAACCAGCAATCAAGAATGTTCCAGCAAAAAAGACTGTACCGACATGTTCCCAGACATGTGCCCAAAACGATCATGCAAATGTAACGGTGGCGTATGTATCGAGCAAACAGACTACACTCCAGTAACAGAGGCAACAACAACAACACCTCAGACAACCTTTACAACTGCCGAATGCTCTACTTATTCTGATTGCCTGTCAGATTGCCCTGCCGGATTTGAATGTAAATGCAATAATGGCGAATGTACCGAGAAAGAAATCGAGACAACTACTGCATATTATACAACGACCGAAGAAGTATGTACGAGCAAGGCTTCTTGTGAAACATTGAACCCTAACAAATGTGAAGATAAATCTTGCACATGTGATAAAGGTGAATGTAACAAAATTACAACAGAGGCTCCAGAAACAACAGAAGCTCCTTTTACATGTTCGTCGAAAGCATCATGTACCAATTACTACCCAGAAGAATGCCCTAGCCGATCTTGTGCCTGTAAAGCTGGCGAATGCATTTTCCCGGATGAAGAAGAGACAACTGAAGAACCACCGGTTGATTTAGATACGTGTAGCTCAAAGGCAGACTGTACTGAAATGCTTCCAGATCAGTGCCCAGATAAATCATGCAACTGTAAAGGAGGAACTTGTGTAGTCCAAGACACTTGTGATTCCAGAGTAGATTGCATGAATATGTTTCCAGAAGATTGTGCTGATAGAAGCTGCAATTGCTCAGCTGGCGAATGTGTGCCAAGAGAAGAGTCCTCGGGAGATGATGAAGAAAGTTCTGGAGATGATGATTCAAAATATTCGCCAGAACGATAATTTTACTGTGAAAATTTCATCATTTGATCCAACTCACAGGGTCGGCAGTAATTTTTGAGATAAGTGAAATGTCAAAACTTCCATAATTTGAGATTTAAAAAAAATTATTGTGAGAATGATATCAATTATGTTTTTTGAAGTCAAATTTTTTTCGGTGTCAAATTTTTTGTTGTCAGATGTGGAATCGAATTTTTTTGACCAAATAAATCAGATTTTTAATTTTATAATTTACCTTATAAATAATCAAGCTTATAACTGGCCACTAAGTTCCGAAATAAAGCAATTATTATAATTTTAAATTATGAAATTTGACACTCGAAAATATAGTGAAATCATATTACAAAAATTTATTATATTTCGAAGAATTAAAATTATGAATTTTTTTAGTTTCATTTTGTTTGAAATTTTACTGCCTTCCAATTTAAAAATTTCGCCTGTATTTCGCCTGACCTCGAAGATTGTTTCTTCCCGTATCTTTTATTTTTTTCGATCAAAACCCTTGGCCGAATTTGCATCCTAAAAGTATCGGAGATATGAACGGTTGGTGAAATATTTGCGAATAAGCTTATACGGGGCACTATCGGTTTACTTGTGCTATTTTAGTAGTCCCCTTGCCATTAAGATATGTAACTGTGAATATTCGGGTTATTTATGTTTTTGATCCGAAATAACGTTAATAAACTTTTTTATGATGAGAAAGCACAATTTTTTTTCAATTTCTCAATTTGTACATACACATTTTTACATCATTTTTTTCATGTATCCAAATCAATTTTGATAATAAAATGCAATTTAATAAACCCACTTGTTTTTAAATTATTCAATTATGCAAATAGTATTACCGCAAAGCCATTTTTGGCTGTCTTTATAAAATTTATATTATTGCCTTGATAGCCGCCTAACTGATTTTCATTAGCTATTCTAGTTGGAAAATGACAATTGCTATGTAACAAAGTCAAAATGGAATGATTCTAATTTGAGATGAATTTATTACGAAATATTCTATAGAATTTATTATTCACTTTTCCATGAAAATCATATAAATCAAATATCAGCATCTTCAAATTAAGTGTCAAATCAGACCATTTCTATTAAGATAATGTTTTAATTCTCTGCGCATCGTTGTACAGTATAGCATCGTTGTACAGCATCGTTGTACAGCATCGTTGTACAGCATCGTTGTAGTAAGTGCGATTCCTGGTGTTAAAACAAGTTTTAACTTCTAGGACAAATTTTATTTGCAAAAAATTTTGCGATAATGAAATTTTTTAGTACAAGTTCTTGAATTAGTTTGCAAAAAACGGTCTGATTTGGATCATTTATTTTTAATTTTTTTTAAATCTTTGTGTTGATTTTGAGCTATTGGATAGGCTATCCAAGATCCGGGATAGCCTATCCAAGAACAAGATCAGACGAGTCGTTTCTGAACGCTAAAAGGTAAACGGGTTTGAGAACGAAAACGTTTATTTTTTGCCCTTTTGGGACTCCATAATTAAATAATTTGTTCTAATTATAGTCAATTACCATAATAATTGAATTTATTAATTAAAATATTTATTTATTTGAAACCTTGGGCTTATTAATTCAGCTGTTACATACACCCCATATGTTAACATACGGTCATCGAATCCTCCTCGAATAAATAAAGATTAATACTTTTACTTCTTATTGATCATCTTATCCAATTATTTTAAGACCAAGTTAAAATTGACAAATAAAATGATTTTTTTGTTTCGTGCGAATAAAGGATAATCTGGCCCATTGCCGAAAGTCTGTTTTCCCCTTGACATATGTGGCTAATTACTAGGACGATCTAAGGCGAAATATTTTTTAATTATCGAGACTATTGACCAGATGCGCCACTATGGAATAGAACAGATGAAATGTAGAACCAGATGGAAGGCAAAAATATTTAGAAATTGTCGATATACAGTAGAAAAATCTGCTTTATACAAGAAACAATTTAGACCATAAGGCTTTATTTTAAACAGAAATTTGTCAAACTAACTTCTGGCGTATTGGAATTGCACAGGAATTATCTGCCTGAAATAATCTGTCCACAGTCAGGAACGGCTCATAGGCTGTCTGATCAGAGGGCGTGCAAATTTGGAAGATCGAAAATTAAACATTTTACGTACCTATAAAATTTTGTGCTAATGAAGTTTTTTGAAAATTTTGCAAATTTTAGTATTTTTAATTGAATGAAATTTGAGCCAATCAGAATCTGTTATTTCGACCTATTTTTGTAATCAGTTTCATGGACCATGAATCATGGTTTTAAATATGAATATATAAACAGATGGTTATAATTAACTTTTGTCAGCTCAAAAATTGCTAACATAGCTAAAATTTGGCATTTTCACTGATTTAAATATTGTCAAAAAATGCAAAATAAAAAAAACCGAGTGAAAAAGTCGGTCAATTTTCTTGATTCGAATTGGCTTTAATTTCCATGAATTAGAATTAATTTATATAAATTATTTTACAAATTAATTAAAAAAAGATATTTTCGTCATTATAATTTCACGTGAAATGTTCGATGTTTCAAAATTTCTAGACTGAGCACAGTCTAGCAGAGACGCATAGTGAAAACATAAGTTATAGGTAGCACAAGGTAAAACCAATACTTTACCTACAATTTTATTACTATTTAATTGTCCAATCCAGTCTTTGAAAATAAAGCATTTAACTATCGGAAAAAAAAGGACGGATTGTCGCGTAGTATGGTTTGACCAAAATCTTTTGATTGGTTGAAATAAGAAAAAATAAGAATCACAATAATGTTTTTATTGATTTGTAAATAGAACAATTTGGCCTTTTTTGATCGATAGTAACCATTTTTCATAGATTTACTATCGATAAATAATAGTTTTGAAAATCGGTGAGTTTCTCTTGAAACAACACCTGGTCAGGAGCTGATAGCATTTGTGATACCGGTAGTCTAGTGGGGGTGGCGAGTGTTAGGGTGATCTGGTAGGAGCGTATCGTACACAGCGCCTTCCTCGAATGATAATTGAGTGAATTAAGCTTCAGGTGTAAAAATAAACTTCCATGGCATAACATATTTTTGAGGAACAGGTTAAAAAGTTAACACAGATATTTTTTAAGACTCGTTTTGAAATGAAAAATATATAATGTAATTGATAATGAAGAGAAATAACGTTGAAATTTTATCGTTATTTCTTCGTGGTTTTTAATTTATCCAGATCATCATGCAGCTGTTTAATTAAGATTTTATCAGCCGAAATATCGAATCGTAGCTCACGGTTGATTGTTTGAAAAATAAAATTTTGGATTTTTAGCATCTGCAGCTCTTTTTCTA
>SCLH01000335.1:712565-732155 GCA_004367855.1 Oikopleura vanhoeffeni
TTTTTGGAAATAAAATTGCAAACTCTATGACATATTTGAATTGTAGGTTTGTGACAATGTTATTTCTGCGCCGTTTTCGCTCCCGAAAATTTGTTTGCCTTTAGATAGTCAAAGGGTGTGAGGGGGTTAAAGATAATTTCTGGACCAGTTTGGGTTTAAAACACTGCAACCTACGCTCACACATAGCTCTTTAATGAGCATAAAAAAGAGACTAAAAAGCTATCCTCTCCTTTAATTTGCAATTTTTTTTATTAATTTTGTGTGTCGGGCTCTTGACCAGAAATACAAACACCTCTTTAGCGCCAGTTTCTCAAATTTTTGGGTTTGACGGACAAAAACACAAAAAAAAATTAAGAAAATTGTTTGAGAGGCGCAGTAAAAGGCTATCTCCTCCTTTAATTTAGAAGATAAATAATGATGATAGAGACAAAAAAGTGGGATTGTATAATTTATTTTTTTATTAAAAGACGTGATGAATTATACAAGTAATTAATTATATGATTATAATAAATTTATATAAAATATATATTAATGGACGTAAATTATTCATGTGTAGCGATGAATTGTCACTATAAAATATACATTAAATATCGTTAACCAAGGAAGTCTCACCAGATGAAAAATCTGCCTTCTGTTTTTTATGTCAAAATATTTCCTTTTTTAACATGAAAATAGATAAGAATTTTTTCAAAAAAATGACAAAAATTCAATCATCATTTTTACTTTCTCCTCAAACCAGATTACAGATGTTGGAGATTAACTGTCCTTTATACCTGCTACCACCTGATTTTGCTGAAAAAATAAATCTGGATTAATTAAAGACTTCCTTCATATTCTTCAGTTGAAATTAAATTCTGGAAATAACGCCGAGAAGCATATTTATTCATCATATATTTTACTGGAATATTTTACGACTTCGTATGAAATTTTTACGGAGAGCAATATTAAAATTAAAGCTTTTTCACCGGCAATACCGGTCTGCGTTATATATATAACAAACAGCGTGTGAGATTTTGTATTTTATAACTTATACAGTATAAGATATAACCGGTCAAATCTTCTGCTACATTTGTCTGAAATAGCTTTATCAACAAAAACTGATTGCCACAATTAAATCATTCGTACTATTTTAATTTAATTCAAGAAAATATTTTTGACTTCGAAATAAATTAAGTGGCTGAACTACATAAATTTGCAATGCAAATTGTGTATGATTAACCTATGTACTTAGCATTTATGAACAACCTTGTACTCAGACAAGTACCAATCGGCACTTAATAACCTCCAACAATCATATTAAATACTATTTTTTTATTTAATTGTATAATAATTTCGAATTATTCATTAATCATCAGTACGGTAATAATGTGTAAACAGGAAAAATGAACATGCAGGTCGAAAAAAACACGTCTAGAGAATAAGTTATAACAAGTTTTTCGACCAAAAATGGCGACCTTTTTGCGATAAGAAAGCCCATTTGTACAACAACAAAGATTTAAAGTTTCAATAATTGAAACGTTTCTATTATTGTTGTTAAGAGAGGATTTAAAATTGGATAGCGATAGCTCAACCTTTTTCTTCATCAGGTATGGCAAATAGTTGCTACAGGTTTGAATCTGCTCAACAAGTAATTCATTTGACTTGGAGTAGGGCTATACAGCAAATTTTTTAACTCTACTGTAATAGGTCATGATAGTGTTACTAACAAGTGCTTTTTTCGGTTGCTGATTTCTTGTACCCATTGTCGTTAGCCTCTACATGCTCACAAAAATTATAGAGCATCGAAACAAGGGTACAAAATTCGGTCCTAAGTTGCTTTTTTTTGAGCCTTTAATATAAGGAGATAAATTTGACTTAATCGAACGTCTTCAAATTTATTAGAGAATTCGAGGTGGCAGATTTAATATAAATTATAAATGCGTCCCTAGTTTTGCACTTAGGTGGTTAAACGTAACAGTAGATGCAATTTCTGTGGGATTACTAGAATACTTGTATCTTCACTTATTATTTTCGTACGAAATCACGTACACTATCTTTATAATTTTGATCAAATTTCGGGAATTCAATTTGTATTTGTTTCACATATCAGAGCGTTTTTTAGGTCTTTCGTTAGAAATTTCATTATATATTATCTCACAGATACTGAATATTTTGGTTCCTAGGATTATGGAGTATTTATAGCTATTGTATACTAGAGCCTTTTTATGATATGTTTTAAATGTGGGATATTGTTCGTCATATAAATAAACAATCGAGAATGAAGAGAATTGTTTCAATCGTTTGTTTGTAATTTTAGCTGATCATGGAAGCTGTTCATGCTTAAAAATTAATGATTGAATTTTTTCGCACAAATTGAAAACGTCATCAACATATTAACGTATTTAAATTTCCACTTTTTCGAATGTAGAATTTTTCTGCTTCCATCATAATGGCAAAAACATTTGCCAAAATGGGGAAATTTTTGAGCCATGGAATTTCGTTGTGACGTAATACCTGCATGTGAATCAAAACGTGAAAATGGTCAGAAAATCAAAAAAAACTTCTAAATTTTTCGGGGATATTTATACCGATTATTTCATTTAAACACACACACCTTTGAAGATATTTACAAGGATTTGTAAATTTTTTCACAATATATTTAGACTAGCAGTATTACTTTGTGAAATAACTAACGGCATCAATATGAGAGGATAAGTGTTTATTTATATCAATTTTTTTTGGATTGTAAAAAATTTTGTTTGAATTCTAGAATTCAGAATGGACCTTGATAATTTGAATTTTTTTATGATTGATAAAATAACTTCTTCTGACCCTGAGCAAACAGTATTTAATGAACTTATAATTGGTTGAATAAGAACCGATGGCTTATGAGTTTTATATATCCCATACAATTTTTTATTAAAAGCCTAAGGCTTCATTTTATATAAAACTTTTTTTCATTTTGTGTCGAAAAACTTGTTTATAACTTATTTCTCTAGAACGTGTTTTTTTCGACTGCATGTTTTTTTCCTGTTTACACATTATTACCGTAGTGATGATGAATGAATAATTCGACATTAATATACAATTAAATAAAAAAATAGTATTTATTCTTTCTCGCCACAACAACTGGTGTGAAAAAATGTAATCATATTAAAGTTTCTTTACATGTCACGGAGGTATAGTTTAAATCATTATAAAGCCCAAACAATATCATATAAGAATAAATGACTGCTGAAGTCTTCATGAAATCATAAATTCATATTTGTCTATCTGACATATTTGGGAATATGTGATATTTCTCAAATATCGGTTTTATCTAAGACAAATTTGAAAATGTTCGTACAATTTACTCAGACAAAGAAGGTAATTTGTTTCAATTTTTGGCCTGGTTGGTTCGTAAGTTACGAATCGTGACCCCTGAAAACAAGTTCAAATAATTGCTTAAAATTTTTATTTTTCTACAATTATTTAAAGTACTAAATAAAAAAGTGATAGAAAATCCAAGTAGTTAAATGACGATGACCGTAAAAAATACAATGAAAATTTGAATTGTTTATCGCGACCTTAAGGGGGTATACGACTCTGATTTGACGGGGGTGGTAAAAAATTTCCATCGAAATAAAGTTAGTGTAACTGCTTACTTTTTTATTTCCTTCCTCATTTGCGTTGACCACCTCCTTGACAACAGGTCGCTATTTTTTTGGGTTTTGAGTTTAGCCTAATTCTTATTAGTTGAATGTTGAACAAACCAGAATCTGTCGTTTCGACGTATTTCGGTGGTTTAAATATAATTGGTGAAATAATTCGAAAATTGTATGGGGCCAACACAACTTTTGTAAAAAATGACCCTTAAAATACCGAATGGGTTATCGACCTTTTAACAAGTAACCTGGGCCAGAGAATGATTGGGTAGATTGGACAATTTGTTGGTCGTTTGGACACCTGGACAGTCAAATTCAGCTAGAGCCAAAACGCTTCGCAAAATTTGGCATAGGCTTGAAAAATTGGCCGCAAAAAGTCTGCTCAAACTCGGCGTGAGTGCACTGGTGTGTATGATATAATATCATTGATATTATTATAAATTATTGATTTAAAATTATCACACTAAATTTATAAATAAAGGGAATAAATTAATTTGTTGAAACACAATTTGAGACAAAAAATCAAAAGTTTTTCAAAGACAGAAACGACCATGCTATCTTGTTTCATTTCTTTATAAATCTCACTCGACTATTGCAAACGGTCAAAACAAAAAGCCCTGAAAATAGAATTTGTTAACACGCACGATTACCAAACCGGATGTCTATTCACCCACCATTATTGTGTCCGTATGGACTCTACAGGTTTAATTTGTTTTTTCCCAATCTGTAACTCAGATAAATTGGCCATATGTTCTATTGTTTATTTATAGTCAATGATCTTAAGGAGGTGAGAATGATTTCTCGCACGGCTCAGTCGTTAGTGTCATGCAGGTGCATTTGAAGCCGGACTTTAGGCTTTATGGTCCATTTTAAAGGAGGCAAGACAACGAAAAATTTCAATTTTTCGTCAAAAACAACACGGTCGAAAATAGGAGAATATGAGAAATTCAATCTTTTCAAATGATGTCAGTATTTACTGGAAATAATTTGCCAATAACAAAAATTCGTGAGCTTTATTCTCAAGAAATGGGCACTAGAAGTATTTTGAATGAAAAAAGGAAAAATTGTGTAGGGTTCGTTTTGACCAAATGAGTTAATTCGGACAAATGCGGCAGTATAAATGCCCCCTGTTACAGGGACCCTGTAGGTAATTTCCCATATTTTATGCTTGAAGATGATTTTAACAGGTTGTTTCTCAGAGCAGGCTTTGAAATATTATTGCGCTTCACAATTTTTTTTGCGATTTTCATTAATTTCCCTCCATAAAAATCAATCTGAATTAATCTTTCGTATTTTGTTTAATTCTCACTAAAATCTACAGCACGAAACATTTTATACCCCTAAAGTTATCTTGTTTTTTATAGTTTATGGTCAAGTTTTTCGTTGCTTCCCCGTCAAAAACTTTAAATGAAATAAAAAATTCACATCAGCCACCCTATGCGGCCTTGTTTTCAAACGAAAAAAACGATTTTTCGAGATAGATCTTACACACAGGTGTCAGACACAGCGTCTCGAGGCTATACCAGCTGTCAAGGCCAAATGGTTGAAAGCCAAATTTTTATGAGCAATGTTTTTATGGTACGCAAAACTAGCCCCTACTACTATTATCAAAAACTTTAAATGAAAGTTCTTTCAAAAATGGATTATACAATAAAAATCGAAACCTTGAAATTAACCCCCACCTGCGCCACGACGGGCAAAATACATGTAAACTGAATAACACTTTCATGCATCCAGAAAATAATGCAAAATTACTTTCGAGTTAGGCTGTCCCAAGTGAGACATCTTCGAAAAAAGGTGAACGAGAAAAAATGTTCACGAAAGTTTTTCATAATTTGAATATTTGATCGTCAAAATTGCAATTTTTCCGATTAAAAGCTCAAAAAATACTTGCATGCAAAAATCTTCATTTTTGGTCGAATTAAATATTTAAAAAATATAGTATTATCGGTGAAAGGCTTTAAAATATAGTTTAAGATTTTATTTTAACCGGTCAGAAAACCGAATTTTAGTTTACAAGTTCGAAGATTTTATCCCACAACTTTTTCAGCAGACTCAAAATTGACCTAATGTACTTTATTCGATTTAGAATTTTCGGACTAAACATCAAAAAGGTGCGTGACCTGGGACAGCCTAATTTGAATACAGCAGTTGCTGACAGATGAGTAATTGCCGAAAAAAATGTTTTTGGTTCCTGTGTTTCAAAACACAGCGGCGCAGGGTTAATGAATGAAATTCATTGATAAACTGTTTATTAATAGTGTTATTAATAAAATCATTGAACGTGTTGTTTCCGGCCTAGATGGACGGACTGGAATTTTTTTTTCTCGTTAATTTTAAGAGCAATTTTTTATGGTACGTAAAACTAGCCCCAACTAAAGTATTCCAGTATTCCGAAAATTTGCGAAAAAAAATTATATGACAAAATTGATCCATTATTTCAATTTGAAGACGAAGATTTGTCCTCGTGCGTCTAAGCGAAAGTTTTTTGTGCGTCCATGCGGACGTTTTGAAAATTTAAAAAAAGTCGGCGTGGACCAATACTACCACTAGTATAGTATAAATTTTGTTCTTGAAATTAAAATTTAAGACCAATATTTCATAAATAAAGTTGTTAACCTGTACGCACCAATAATTTCTATAATATTCTTCAATAATTTCTTTCAATAAATTCTTCATGAAACTTAATTTAATTTTCCCATAAAAATATAAAAATTGTTTGCGGTGGAATAAATTCAGCGATTTCATCACGAATGCTACTAGCATGATGCTAGGTCGTCACGAGTCGTGACTCACGACCTGGTCGTGCCAAAAAAATTCATAAAACTTGTGAAATTACTAATTACTGATGTTCATAAAAACATTTTAAACACCTTACCATCGGTACCAGATGTTCCAAAATGGTAAGTTAAAAATGGCCAATTAGAACCGTTTATTTAACCGTTTATTTAACAAATCTTCAAAAAAGCTCTCACTGAGAATCTAAAAATGTACAAAAACTTCAGACAAACAATTTCCGGGAATTTTGGGCTCCCGGTATGATAAAATTGCAACCAACATTATTTTAAATTTTAGTTAAAGCTTTCAGGTCGAATTGACATCTGATGATCAGTTCCTGATCATACGCATGATGATTTGCTCGCGTTTAATAATTTTGTGCTAATTTTATTATTAATTATAAAACTTTTAAAATTTAAATCATTTTGTGTAGTCGTAAAAAATTCTCCAGTTACTGGAAGTATAACTAAAAACTAAAATTTAATAAAAGGTCGCTAATTTTTGGTCGATTTTGAGACCATTTTTGAGTTTTGAACTGTTTGCGTCTCCATATTTGTCTGTCTATTTAATTCTGCAAAGTACCATATTATCGATCAATATAATAAAAAGCTAAATTTATATCATTAAACTTGAGAATCTACGCATCTTCAAGTTTGCTTTCGAATAATTTTTAATAAGATATTTAATTATTACGATTATCTAAATAACTTCGACGTCTAACTGACGCGCCAGCGGATTTCTCCCATATACTGATGCCTAAATGTCTAAGCCATTAACAAAAAAATCGTTCATAATTTTGAGCAAAACAGCAAAGGTGGGAACCAAAAAGTTAACTTCCCTTACCTTTATTTTCGTGAGTTTCTCACCACAATTTATTAAATTTACGGTGTTTTATTTGACCATGGTAAATTTCAAAATCGAGTGAGATAAATTTATAGATAAAATTTTCGCGGAAAGGAGGAAGTATAAAAAGATCGTCCAAATTCATTTTTTTCGAAGTTAGTTTATGAATGAAATAAAGCAAACCTTTTTTTGAGTCATTATGAATAACTAATTAACAAGGTACCCAAACTTGTAAGTTTGTTTGAAAACTACAACTTGTAATTTTCAGACTAGAAAATCTTCGGAAAAATAAAAGTAAAACCCACAGTGGGATTCCCACTACATGAAAAATTCTTGAAATATTGGATAAAAATTTTTCCTGCTTTTGATGAAAATTCTAAAATCATCTTTAAATAACTAGATTAATATGAGTACAAGGGGAGGGGCAATATCGCCGAAAGTATTTTGCCAAAAAATTTTGGCGATATTGCCCCGCCCCTGTATATCCTTTTACCAACGGAACTCTATCTCAAAAACGTTTACTTTCTCTATAGCGCGAGTTCAAATCCCACTAATGTTGTCTAAGTGATTGTCTTAGTGATTGCTTGAGTGATTAACACATCGATCAAATTAAGCGGTCCAAATATAAAGCACCCTTGCCTATAATCATACTCAAGACAGTCACTAAGACAACACTATGGGATTCGAACACGCGCTATAGAGATAGTAAACGTTTTTGAGATGGAGTTCCGTGGGAAAAGGATATTATATACTGTTGTTAAACACAGGGAAATTTCCCAAAATAATATATTGTCAACTCAAATTTAATTCGTAGAGTAGCAAAAAAAAATAAAAGTTAAATCATGACGAAAAACGGTTTTGTCAACTTGTTGGCTCAAAGTGACTGTACGAGTCAATGAAGATAATTTTGATTGTCAGTAAATGACAAGCCATAAAAAATTTCATCGAAAAATTAAGTTGAAAACTTGAAAAATACCTATGGGCAACGAGTTCCCTAAAAGCTACTCCATATTGTGGAGTCCACAAGTTAAAGTTGTTAAATCGATACAAAAAGTCTTGAAAATTACATAAATTGCATTGATTTACATAATCATATATAATAGTAAAATTGTTTGCTAATAAATAACACGGATTCGGAATTAATTTTTTAATTTTTTCCGATTGTAACAATAAATATTTACAGTATTTGAAAAAAATCTATTTCTTGTGTTTATATTTGAATAAAATGTATAGATAAGCACTACTCACGGGGTTGAATTTTTGAAAAATTTTCCGGGTATTACTCTATGTATACAAATACTTGTAGAACAGCGATATGTGGGTCTAAAACTTATCCCGTAAAGCTCCGTGCGTGAAGTTTTACGGAATAAATAAAAATGTGTTTTACCAATCCAGTGGCAGTTCGAAGAGGGTAAAATTAACAAAATTTTTACAAAATTAAATAACAGGTAAAGGTGTAAAATATTTTACATCTGGTTGCACATTTGTTGCGATTTTAATTCGTTCAGCGTATTGATGTATTGCATAATATACTGAACCATGGCATACTGGTCTAGTAGACGATTTTCGGGTAAAAATCCAGCAGGGATCATGGTCATAAGTTGTGCGAGCATTTCCGAAATTTGCTCGTCCTCGCTGATTGGCTGCATTTTTGGTAAAAATTCTTGCGGGTACATTTCTTGTTCGACAGTCTGCATTTGTGTGTTGTTAAACTCCATAGCTTCAAGGACCATTATTCTGTAAGGGGTTCTCGGTAGATTTTTTTCTCGAAGGTTTTTAAAAAAATAGTTTTTTTGTCCGATTTAACTGTTTTTGCTCGGTGAATATTCGAAATATGGTTGCCTTCGTTTGGATCTGTGTAGTATATATTAGCGTGATGAGGTGGGGCCAGAGGGCCTCGAAAAGTGAGTCAAAAATGAAACGGGCAAAATGAGATCTCTCTGAGGCGCCTAAAAGTCTACCAAATGGGCGAAACACCTGGACACAAAAGAACCCCAAGCGCCATCGTGTCGCCACCACCATACATACTACAAGATACCAATAATTAAATACTGAATTCACTCAAATGCTATTTGTTTAATTAGTAATTAGGGATATGACATAAAATAGAGCCGAAACATTTCAAAGCAAACACTTTTCAAGTTTTTCTTAGCTCTAAGAGTTGCACTTTCGAATTATAAAAGGTCAACTCGGTGGAAAATGGACATTTTTTAAAAACATAATCGCCTTGTATTCAAATAAAACATCAATTATTTTTAAATGTTAGCCAGTGCAAAAATAAAACCGGCAGTACAAAATTCTCGGAAAAATTGTCAGTAATAGGCTATTACTAGTACAATACTAATCGGGGAAGCCGTTTTGAGAGGTGAACTTTCTCTCATTTTGTGTATTTAATAACTTAAACCTACGCACCAATCACGATGAGCATTCTACGATGAGCATAGTAGCGTTAAAATTTAAGTCGGTTTCTAGAAATTGTCTGAAATCAGAACGGTTTATGAAATAACAAAAAAAGTAATTTTGGGAAAAGTATGATGAGCAGTACCCATTGGGTAAGTAAAATTTCATCCAATTTCTGCGTTTTATTACAGCTCAAAACCTTCTAGACAATCACAAAGTAACTCAAATTCAAATTTATGATAGTCTGCTATTTAGCGACGAATCCATTTTTTTCGAATAACATATTTGAAAATTGAAATTTTTTGAAAACCGAATGGTCAAAAACGGGGGTCTATTGAAAATTAAGCCGAAATGAACGATTCTGATTAGTTCAGATTTCAATCAATCAGAATTGAGTTAGGACTTTAAAATTTAGAAAAAAATTCGAATTTAACTGACAAAACCTTGACATATTTGGCACGTTAAGATCCTTAGTGACAAAACACAGTGGGTTTAACACACACATTTGATTATTTAAAAAATTAAATTAAGAACTCCCAAATTTATAAAAAAAATACCCTTATCGTGTCCACGATATATAAAATCTTTAAGAAGTCTCAAATTGAGACTTTCAATTAGTAATCTTAGCTACTTTCTTAACGTTTGAGTGAGCATAAAATCTACCCTCGAATCATCCTATAATTACAAAAATTATACTTTAGCGTCAAATTGGTTGTCTATCTCAAACCTGCCGATATATTATTTACAGATGAAAGAGATTTTATTTCCCTTGTTTTTTTTTGTTTTATAATCATTGAACCATTTTTAGTATTTTACGTTCGGCCCGCTTCATTAATCATTTTCCCATTTTTAACCATTTTGGGGGTAGTAAAACCCCCCTAATGCCCAAAAACAAAAGATTTCCGCTTTTTCATCTTCAACGATTTCTTTCAAGCTGCTTTTCACATGTCTTGAGGGTCCAAGCGCCGTTCCCGCCTCGATCTTTAAGGGGGGATGGTGAGATTTTAAGGGACATTTAGAATGGCACTTGAAAAATATTTCAACCATGTCTTAATGAGACTTTTTACCACATCTTAAAAACGCACAATTTTAGATTAGGGTTCGAACAATTCAAGTTTTATTGTTAGATTAAATCCATTTCCTTTTTGCTGATTTTTTGACAATGACGGTGCTTTACCCCTGTAATACTCAAAACTGTGGGGTATTGGAACCAAGTAAAATACAAATTACGATATTTACTCAGTTTATTTTCTACTTTTAAATAAAGTTTTGAAATTATGGAGAAAAGTTGAGTAATTTTTTCACCCAATTTATATTAACTGAACATAGTTTATAATTATGTTTTCACCGAAATAATCAAATGAAACTTATCCATTTTCTAGAGTGAATAAAAATCAAATTTATCGTCAATACGCCCTATTTACAATTGAGTACGGTATACTAGACGTAATAGCTACGTCTTTATTATATTCAAGAAGGTGATCGTCTTTCCTTCAGATTCACGTTCTCACTTGACCCTTATTTGCAACGCCGTTAGCGGTCGAACCCGAACGTGCATTTGAACGACAGGAGATCCCCTTCGTACATACAGTGGTTGTGGACAATGGGCAACACCCAAGCTTTTGAGCAAATTGCTCTCAGAGCCAGTTTTTTCTATAAAAATTTCAATAGTAAAAAATGGGAACTAGTTTAATCGACGTATTTTGTACTGTAGTGCATTTTCACTATTTATTTAAAGACCTACAATTTTTTCTAGTTTTTAAATTTTATCCTCAAAAAATTGGTTTAAATGTGCAAAATTGGAAATTTACTCCCGAAATTCTCCAGGGTGTTGCAGATTGCCCTCACAGCTCTGAAAAATGAAATAAACTCAAAACTATTGAGTCAAAAGTGTTGCCCATTGCCTTAAACTCGGCCCATTGCTCTCAACCACTGTACAGTACTTTTTCAAGGAATAAATAAAAAAACAACATATTGAGGCTAAGGAAAACAGACAATTTTGCAAATGGTGCAGCAGTTGGGTCAGATTCAAATCGAATCGAACCCATGCCGACCTCTTAATCACAAGAATAAAAAATATATTTGATTTAAAAATATTGTCGCCAAAACCCAAAACTAGTGGTTTTAATAGGAAGCAATAAACAATGTTTGTTAAAGCTTTGTTCCGTTTTATGACCGTGGGAGTTATTTCAGCTACAGTTTGTTCTCAGTATAAAGAAGGTAGTGTCCTCGATAAATTATGGTTCAAAATTTGATATAAAAACAAACACTTCGAAAACACCATGAAATTTTTTGACTTTATCGACGATCTAATGACGGTATGAGCATTCATGGGTCATTTTTGTAAACGTGGGGTATAAGAGAGCAATGGTAATGTAACCGTCTAGCGCCTCGCGTGTACACAATAACGTTGAATATGCGAAGTTCTTTGATGTTGTTTTCAATTTTATGTTATGCAATTTCAATAACTGTGAATATTATTTTTAAAAACATAATACAGAGCGAGAATTTCGCCCTTATGGCCGGAAAAAACCAACGCAATTTTACAATTTTTTGCTGAAACCTTCAAGTGCCCATATCGCCGAATTCGCATGAGCGACTGATGCTTTTATTACAAATTACTTTGAGTGCGCTATGAATGACGTCATATTTCAAGATAAAATTTCCCAAATCTACTTTTTTCAAATATTTGTTTGATTGCGTTTGGTGAAGTACTTAATTCTACACATTTTGGTATTTTACTTCTTTTGAACCTATTGTAAAACTCCTTATAAAATTGAAAACAATTTTCAAATTATGACGTCATTTTGAACGCCTACGCATTTTTCATTTTCCATCGAAATTACATCTATTATGGTAGTTGCTGTGGCTTTTCTGCCACTTTTTCAGCCAACATTTTTATTTAATTCGGCTTTTGAAAACGACTCATCCGATTGAGTTCTTAGATAGCTCAAACGGAGCACAAATATTACGAGAAAAATAAATTAACAAAAAAATGTTCTGAATCAGACCATTGTTTCCAATTTTTTTACAAAAACTGATAATTAAACAATTTCAGTAATCTCAGAAAAATATCAAAAAATGGTCCGATTCGGACCATTTTTTTTATTTTTTTATTGACTCAATATTTTTGCTCAGTTTGAGCTATCGTAAAACTTTATCAAATAAGTCGTTTTCAAAAGCCGAATTATATAAAAAAGTTTGCTAAAAAAGTGGGATAAAAGCCACAGAAAGTACCGTAATAGATATAATTTTGATGAAAAATGCGTAGGCGAATCGAACCGAGTACTCAAGCTGACATTTTGTTAAATATTTCACAATTCAGCTGACAAATTCTATGAAATCAATCGATCACGATGCAATCAATATAGGACTTTTTTGAACATTTTCGCAATATTTAGTAAGTAAACATACAAATTACAATTTACAAGTTTTGTTTTCGAAAATGACAAAATAAAATTAACTTCAAAAAAAAACTAATATCATTTTTGAACTCATTTTTTTTTATTTCGAAAATAAATGAATAAAGGTACCATTGATTTTCAAAATCATAAAATATAATTAATTTCGAGAATAAATAGAAATAACTTAATAATTTTATAAAGAAATAAAAATTAATCTAATTTTACAAAGAAATTAATACGATTCATTTTACAAATAAATAAAAACAAAATGATCTTAAAATTATTGAGATAACTTTTAATTTCGAAAATTAAAAGAAATACTTTTAATTTGAATTTGTTAAGTATTTTAAGTATGTTAAGTATTTTTAAAGATCTTCAAATTTAATGTAACAAATTAAAAATAAAAGCGAAACGTTAGAAAAAAATTATAAGGAGGACTTTTAATTTTGTTAACAGATAAAAATTATTTTAATTTGTAAATAAATAAAAAACGATTAATCCACATCCTGATCATTATCGGCTGGAAGCTATGATGTCAAAATACTCTAATTCGCTATATTATCCTCGCTATATTCCCTTTATGTCGCGCGAGCGTCCCCAGTGGGCTCAACCTAGCCCTAGTCATAGGGGCAGAAACAATACAGTTAGAAGTGTGTGCTTAGATCCTTGTTAATTTCTCCTTGAAAATTTCCCGAATTTTACAGGACCGCTAGACCACTATCAACGGTTCTTTATGGCCATTCAGTATTATATTAAAATTTTAAAAAATTGGGAAAAAGCCCGATTATACAACTTAACTGTATTTTCTTGCATTTTCTAGATTCTTGTATTTTCTGCAGAAAGTTATTACTTTTGAAAATGTCTTAATACTCGAAACTAGTCAATTAAAATCAACTTATGAAATTAAATTTTAAGTCAAACTGTTTAGGATACACTACCCCCTTAAATGAAAAAGATACTATTTTTGAACTTGAAACTTCGACTAACAGATGAACGGACCAGATGGATATTATTTTTTCTGTTTTTCGGATCAGTTTTGAAGAATAAAAATGGTTATAATTAAAATCACAGATGTGAATCTTGCTCTCCAAATTATTTTTCAGTTTTTAGTCGATTTAACCCGCCCAATTTGTTATAAATTCCGATCAATATGGCACATTAGCCTATTCAAGGTTGAGTAAAAATATCTATTACCAAATCAAGGTGCTCAGATTAACTCAGGGTTTATAGCTTTTCCGAAGAACTTAAAACGGCTGTTGATACGACTATAAGGAATTTGATGACTCCCGAAAATTATTATAATTCTAAATTAATCCGTTGACTTCCCGTCACAACTTCCACGCTGTTTTCGGGCTGTACGATTCTGAAAAGCTGTGAGCCAGATTTATCTCAAAATGAGAAAAAAGTTCAGTCAAAAAAGTATGTAAGATTTTAGCTAGGGATTTCGGCTCTTGCTAGTTGATTTGACATAAAAAACCTTCATTAGAACAAGTCAAAAATTTGAGCACCTGGGGTTCAAATTTATGTTTGAAACTTGAAAATTTATATTATTCGTTATCAGCCAAAAAATTCCAGTTATAATCTGAATTTTTGGCGGATTCGTGTCTTATTCGTTTAATTTACATATTTACAGGGGGGCAATATCTCCGGCCCAATATTGCCGAATTTGCCAATATATCCGAAATTTTTTGGCAAAAAACTTTTGTAAGCCCCCCAGTACAAAAGGGGTGCCCAATATTGCCGAATTTGTCAATATGTCCGAACTTTTGGCAATATTGGCCCCCAATGTATAAACTGAAATGTAAAATGTTAAATTTCCGTTGAAAATTGCGGAATTGATTTTGGAAATGCAGACAATTTTCAGTTCTATACCATAAAAATCGATATCATCATCATTTCTCATCAAAAAACGTTCTTTGATTAGAAAACTGATCAAAGATATTATTTTGTGTAAATAATTTCTGTATAAACATTTTTTCAAATTTCTTTGATAAAATTATTTTGATTAAAAATCCAAGATAACAGTTAATTTGGAAATAATTTAGACCAATTTGGTAATAGCAATTTGCTATCAGCTAAAAGATCTTTCAAATTTTCCCACGGGTGCTTTCAGACGAATTCGTCACGCAGTTTTTTAATCTTGCCTAATTTTCTAGCCTATTAATAATAGGCTATTATGCTAGACAAATTATAAAATCCATGATTTATCATAATAATTACCACCGGAAGTGTATTCAGTAAATGTTTGCTAACACGATTATTATTTCTTCATTTTACACTAAAAACTGACCTAAAAATGTAATAAATAAAAAATTTACTTTATTCACATATTTTTATGTAAATTTTATTAAATTGATCACTAATCTCTAAAAATAAAACAAGGAAAGGCTCATAAGAACGCTCGAAGGAGAAATTTGCCACGATTTTTGGTTGCTTTACAATTCTCGAATTAATTTTTGAGCAATTTAGCAGACAAAATGAAAAATCAAAGATGCTACTTTGATATTTAGTTGGTTTTTCACGATCCCTAGAAAAAATCTTGAAATTGATTTTAATTTATTACAATGCAGTCGGTGTCTTCTGGAAGATGGTATTATTTTTGAATTATGAATCATCTTCAGAAAAATGGGGAAAAAATAGACCAATTAGCGCGCTTGATAAGTGTGGGTATATTTTATTATGAAATACAATCTTTTTGAAAAGTTAAATTAAATAGGTGAAAAACGCGCCAAAAAAACAAAAAATTTGAGTTCTGATGGTCAATTATAGACTATAATTTATAGTGTGAAAAATTGAAAAAAAGTAACAAAAAATTAAATCACGTCAAAAAGGCATGATTTTTGTAATTCATCAAAAGAATAGATAAAATTAGACGCCTTTATTGGTTGGTTAGATTACCAACGTAAAACAGACCTACCTTTAAAGAGCCAGTTCAGCTCAGCTGCATTGTAGACTGATCTCAAGGAAAACAGGCTAAAATTAAAAACATTTTTGTAAATGCTCACAGTCTGTGAAATTTCGCCTATTTTATTTCTCGTCATCCCGAAACTTTGCAAATGCGTAAACATTCTTAATATAGTCCGTAATTAACGGCTCATGGCTTATTAAATGAGCAACATTTAAAAAAGATAGTCATGGCCGATTATTCCGTCGAGCTTATTTCTATTTAATTAAAACTTTCTCAAGATCAAAGTAGATTTTACAAGATTCGTAACAAAAAAACGGGAAATCATTTTTTAAAAAACTATTTATCAACAAAGATTTTCTAACAAAAAATTTTCTAACAAAATTTTTTTTTTTTTTTTTAAAAGATGGGTTGTCTCAAAGCCTTTTAATACTTTGTAAAGTATGTGTTTATTTTGACGATCTGACAATACAGAAATAACTCAGTAAATACAGATAACCATATATGTGGCTTCTTAGATTCGAACGCAGGAAAAAATTTTCTAACAAAAAAAACATTTTTAACAAAAGAGAACATTTTTTAACAAAAAAAACATTTTTCAAAAAAAAATTTAAGGAAAAAAAACCTTTTTTAACAAAACTGTCCTCATGAAAATTTCAGAGGGTCAAAATATATTGTTTATTTTTTGCAATTCATTTTTGAAATGAAATCAGCATTCGTGATCGGCGCACAATTTCACATAAGATGTATAATCTTAAATGCTTCGAAAATAATAATTGTCATAACTTCGTACAGCCTCACTCGTCCCCAATGTACATTGTACAAAACCGTGAAGAACTGTTTGTTAGACGAAAAATAGGGCTTGGGTGAGAATAAAAAGATTATGTGAGGAATTCAATTCGAGAACTCGTGCTAGGCTGTTCGAACGTAAAATACAGTGGGTGAGACCAATGGGCAACACACGAGCTTTTAGAAAAAGTGTTGCCCATTGATCTCACTGTTGCCCATTGGTCTCANGGCCTTTATTAAATCAGAGTCGCATACCCCCTTAAGTGCGAAATGAGAAGAAAAAGGGAGGAATGAAGTGCACTGGCTGAGCGAGAAACTGAATTCTCAAAGGCGATTAGTTACGGTAAAACCCGTTACAAATAGCCTTTCAAATGGCTATATGCCTCGGAGGGTTAAGGGGGTGGTCAACGCAAATCTGGACAAAAATGTGTGATGAGGTTATTTTTATAGAACATTCGAAACTTTATATTTACTGCATTTGAAATCAATAACTGGTATTTTCAGAGTCCTTACTACCTTCAAAAGTACAGTGTAGTATTCTAGAAAATATTTTTGTTTGGAAATTTGATTTTCAGTTTTAAGGCTTAATTTTCATCGCAGAAAAATCAAAATTATATTTTCTAAAACTGCATTGAATTCTGCGTCCGATAGTTTGAATTTTTTTGAAATGTTGACGATTTCAAAAATGAAAACTCGAACTCAAATCTTTCCCGAAAATGAATAAAAATACTTTTATCAAGCTGAAACATATTTATATCGGTTCATCTAACTATAATTAGCATAAAAAATATACTGACTTATTTTTTTCGTAAGTTATAACGACTTCAGTCTGCCGGGTTTATACAACCCCTTAAGCTGACACTCACCGAGAATCCCACCGAGCAAATCATTACTTTTTACAATTTTAACTCATAATTTCTGACTAGAATCTGTGTCTCAGTTAAAAATCAAGCACTTATCGTCTTGGTATCAGGCCTGACCGGGACCAAAACGACGTTCAACTTTTTCGGTCTTCAGAAATCTCTAAATATCACGTTCAACAGGTGCTGAAAAGTACAAGTGAAATATTGATTTAAAGGAGTCACCGAATTTTCCAAAAAAATCAAAGGGGATTATTCACATTTTCAGGATTTTTAAAGAATAATAAATCGAGTTAAAATAAGATTATATATCGAATAACCCATGAATGCTGCAAAATAGGTAAGGTAAAACTTGAAAAATTGTGCAGACCATAAATTCAAATTTTCATGAAACTTTGAGATATTTTGGCATATAATTTTGGCATATGCAAATCGTGTTTAAGTTTTACCGATGAAGGGCCGCAAAGTCTCAAACGAAGGTACCATTTCATCCTTAATTAAATATCCGATTACTTACATTTTGTGTTAAATAACGAGGATTATAAATGCCCAAATAAAGATTCGTTGTTTTTCTATGAAAATGAAAAACAAAGCAACTAACCTTCAAATATGATTCTCAGCATTATCATTTTCCATGTATTACTTTTTTGATCAGTTCAATTGAAAATGTAGAACGTTAAGGGCCTCGGACCGACGGCCCTCGGTGCATTTTGGCAGATTTGCACTTTTTCAATTTTTTTGTCAACATGGGAAACTTTTTGCCACTTCATAATTTTCGAGTTCAAAGTATTTCAAACGTAAGTTGCCACTTTTGAGCTCACTTTGTATAATTTGTTTTTTTCAGATCGATTATTTTTACTTTATAATCGTCTTTTGAAAAAACACTCAAAAAACGCGCGTTTGCTTCCATGGTGTCTAAATTACATTAAAATTTCTTTTCCTTTTTTATTTATTAGAAACTTTGAAAAATGGTTTCGACCACCATCGAAAATTTATATTATTTAATTTCATATGATTTGTACGTCAAAATCGAAAATTTAAATTTACTAAAAAAGACGAAAAAATGAAATTTTAGCACATCGAAAGAAATATTTATTTTCACGAGTTAAATTTATAAAATTTTACGTAGTGGATGGGTCGGCTTACCAATTAGGCAAGTCTCGGTGAAATAATTTTTTTTCATTTTTGATTTAAGAGGGCTTAAGTATATTTCGCGCAAACCGTATTTTCGTTCAAAAAAGTATGATTCAGAGTATAAACAAGAGCGAAGAAACAAAACGAAAGCATATGTTAATACAGTGAAAGCAGCCATCCCCAATATTTTCAGCTAAGGACTCCAAAAAAATAAGTTTGAAAATTTTTGAACAAGAAATGAGAAAAAATTTCAAAATATTTCTAATTATTTTTGACCAAAAAGCACTAAACCATGTCATAAGGTTTTTCAAAGAGCATATAAATAATATCTGGTCAACTAGTCAAAAAATAAAGTATCCATTTTGTAGAGTTTTTTTGTTGATTTGAAACACATATTGAAAAAAAATTTTAACGAAAAATAAGGCANTTTTTCATTATGTTTGAAACTTTTATCCAAAATTTCTCATAATTTCTCGAATTCGAAAAGTTAAATTCGAACTCAAAATTTTCTTAAAAAGTCATAATGCAAAAATTCGCTAGTTACAAAAGTTGCCTGGATTATGAATCATCACTTTGATGGTATATTGGGAAGAATATATAAATCCAGTGAAAAGTTTTTCATCAAGAGCCCATATTGGTATTTATCAAAATGCACCGAGGCCCTTAACTTAATTCGCAAGTGTGAAAGGATTAAACTGAGTTCTGTCAAACATCTGATGACCGGTTTACAAATAAATGGTACCTTACCAGCCAAAATACCACAACTTTAAGGTTATATACACTGGGTGCACCCTTATCCGTACGCACCCTTATCCGTACGATGTACCCTTATCCGAACGATTTTTTGGAAAGTT
>SCLH01000335.1:732295-754382 GCA_004367855.1 Oikopleura vanhoeffeni
GCGTATAGTTGTAGGCAAAAGATAGGGCTTTTTTTCAAACGTTCCTAGGCAAAAGATAGGCGTTTTTTAGCCAGCAAAAAAAAATATCCGAGTATTTTTATCAATCAAAAGCGACCATACAAATTTGTAGTTCCGACCTTTTATTTTGATTATTCAGTACAATTTATTTCTCTTAATAATCTGCACATAATTTTTCCCCATTCTTGCTCATAAGAAAGCCCGTAAAATTTGACGTAGTTTATAGAATTTCTTATAAGAGTCGTGTCTGTTATAATCCGCTGAGTTTCAAGAAAAAATGCTTGATAATATTAGAATTTTTTCGCAGACTTTCTTTGCAGACTTCAAAAACCTTTAATTTCTCTTCGACCGATAAATGATAGTTTTTAGCAGTGGTCTTTTTTTTTACCTTGAAACCTTCTTTGAATTCATGTTTTTTTTAAATTAACTTTATTTCATTTTTTCGATGAAATCAAATTTATACATACACTAGAAATTCTAGTCTAAAATATATGTAAAATTACCCTTAAATCACCAAAAATTCTTACTTTGACCATATTTTAACGCAATTTTAAACTCCAGATATTGTACAAATTGACCNCCATACGCTTAATAATAAGGCTTAACCCTTGTGAGCACAGAGCCACAATTGTGGCTCAAGCATACTTAAAATGATTCAAAAAAGGCAAAAAACGGGATTGTAGAATCTCTTCTTCCAAACACATTATAAAGAATTTTGATTTGGTTCCTAAAAAATAATTGAAATTTTTTTCGAATGTTTGGTTCCAGTATTACGGGGTGTTGATTTATCAGGATTTTTCGCCTATGTTGCACTTACTGCTGAATTATGCCGAAATTAGACATAAAATACAAATTTGAGATTAGCCAGTTTTAGGGAAATGTTTTGTGCATGCATAAGAGTTGAAATTAAAATTTATTGGTATCTAAGGGCAGATATTTTTTTCGGAAGTGAAATTTACAACTTCAAGGATCCCATGAAAAAATTTGATTACAAGGGGGTGCGGCGTATAGTTAGATTCCACGCAAAAACCTTCGTAAGCCTCCGCAAAAACCTACGCATTTGAAAAATAAATTTATTCGTTCCTGGCGTCCGGCGTATAGTTATAGGCAAAAGATAGGGCTTTTTTTTCAAACGTTCCTAGGAAAAAGATAGGCGTTTTTAACCAGATTTTTAGACCAAGATTCTCTGGTCGGCGCGACAATGAAAAATACATTTTTCAAAAACATGTTCAGATTGACCAATGAAGTGTCGGTTTTTCAAAAATTTCTCGCAGACAATGTCGGCTAGCTTGAAAATGGGCCAATAGTTATTCAGATAAAAATATTTAGTTTTTCTGGTTTTCTGAAATTGATTTACTGTGAGCATATTTTTTGTCATAATTTTCATTGTTTCCTTGACATTTTAACAATTTTCGGATAAATCTTTTTCGAATTCATGTTTATTTAAAATTAACTTTATTTCATTTTTTCAATAAAATTAAATTTATACATCCTAGAAGATTTGTAACGAAAAATTAACTTTAAAATCACCAAAAATTCTTACTTTGACCATATCTTAACGCAATTTTAAACTCTAGATATTGTACAAATTGACCAATCAGAGCACATTTTCCCAGAAGTATGCGTATAGTTGGAAAGTACGCCTATAGTTCGAATTACGCGTATAGTTGGGGTTTTTTGGCGTCAAACTTTCCAACTATACGCCGCGGGGCACCCTCTGTAACGCAAAAACGTCGTAAAAAGTTCAAAATTTTATTGTGTGAAAATATGTTTTTTTGTTAAAAAAATGATTTTTTTGTTAAAAAATGATTTTTTTGTTAAAAAATGATTTTTTTGTTAAAAAATGATTTTTTTGTTAAAAATATTTTTTTTGTCAAAAATATTTTTTTTGTTGAAAATTTTTTTTTGTTATTAAAGGGTTTTTTTGTTTATAAATGGTGTTTTTATTAAAAAATGTTTTGTTAAAAAATGTTTTGTTAAAAACTTTTTGTTATAGAATTTTTTGTTAAAAATTTTTTTTGTTATAAAATTTTATGTTAAAAAACCCCCTGCCCCCAAAAACATCAATATTTTAAACAAATCACTAGACCTTTGTGTGAGACAACACAGAAAATCAGTGTTCTAACGTTTTAAGGGAGTGGGCGTCGATAATTACGCTGTTTTTTGAAGTTTTCAAGTGCAGTTTCTGAGAAACTTAGTATTAGATTCTAATAATTAGAAAGTTATCCAATTATTTTTTAAACTGTAGAAAAACTCTTAAAATTTTCGGCAGAACCTGAGATATCGACGCTCACTCCTTTAAACATTAACTCGCTTCCCGATGTTTGCTCAGAAATAAATTTTGTGGCATGATCATTTTTCGTCAGTCTGATAATTTCTAATATGACCCAAAAGCCTTAAATACCAGTTTGACGGAGAAATGTCCCAAAAATTTTACAATTTTTACAACCGCGATTATTCTTGCGGTGATTCACATTTTATAAATAGTTATTTATCCACAACTGAGTGGAGATATTTCTATTTACTTCTGCTGTGTTTGACCTCAGCGTACTAATCTTCGATCAAATTTTTATTCATTCAATGATCTTGACCTTTCGTTTAAGGGGGATAATCATGGCCTTAGTACTTCCGAATTATTCACAGGAAATCATTCTTAATGATTAAAAATCTTAGAATCTGATCAAATCATATTTAAAATTGTCAGTTTATTGTCGTATTCCATAATTTCGGATATTAATAGGGTTAAAAGATTCTCCGGATATTAATAGGGCTAAAAGATAATTTTTTTTATTTTTTTCCCAATTTCACTTTAAATGTGAATGAAAATAACCCAACTTGTTGCTTGAGCAAAATGTAGAATTCGCTATTTTACTTTTCTGCCATTTTGCTATTAACCCGGAATTTTTTGCCTATAAAACACAATAGAAATTTGTGGGTATTGAATGTTCAAATAACTGTGTTCTCTGTATATCATGTCACACAGTGTGACTCACACTCTATAAGAAAAATTTGGGGTAAAAACTCAGAACAGTTTTGGAAAATTTAATGAAAATTTGGGAGAATAATGACAAATTTTGAGACTAATTTTTGTTTCTAAAAATGTATGAATAAACGCTCTTCACGAAAATAATAAAAACTTTGCTTTAGCTCTTAAGGACAACTTGAGAAGATTTCATCTGTTCTTATAGACAGAAGACTCAAATATCATAAATTTCAAAAAAGCATATTCTGACTACTAGATCATGGTTTTTTTTCGAAAAATTTTATTTTTCATGTTTTAACCGCACGTGGCAATTTATTATTTAATTTATTTTAATTGTATTTATTAGTGAAGCAAGGTGAAATTTTTTCTATTTTTTAAAATCATACCTACGCAAAAAATCAAAGCTGACGAATTTCGACTCATGAATTTAATTTTACATAAAAGTAATTAAGTCTCACGCCCATGAACTCATTTAGACTCATATAGACGTGTTGAATCAACATTGTTGATGCACTTTCATGTTTTCGTATAGAATAAAGTTTTTTTATTGTTGCTTTAGAATACCCACCAATATGACTAACGATTTAAAATAAGAAATTTTGTAAGTCAAACATGGCTACCGATCATATTGGTGCATCCGAGTCGGTGTCTAGTGTACCAATTTGAGTACACTAAACACGTCCATGCTATCTGTACACAAATTCCAATTTTTTTTGTTCGATAATTTCAAAACTTTTATTCAAGATTTCAAAGTACAATTCAATAGTTTTTGCAATCAGTCACAAGCTACTTGCCAAGTGACCGAAAAAGTTTTCACACAGAATTGCATTTTTGTGACTTCTGTTGACGATCCGCGCAACGTATACCCGATTTTTTAATTCGAGCATAAGTCGGAAAGTTTATNAAACAACAAATCAACAACAATGTCCAATTTTTGAAAAAAATTAAAAATCAAATTTTTTGAGTAAAATTTTAATTTGCTGTTCGTATAACCATTGAATAAAATTTTCATCCAAACTTTTAAAAGATCCAACGAGAAAAAATATCCGTGTTATCGCAAAAGACGCAGACCAAGTTCAAATCGGCAATGATAAATATTTTTGTCAGCTTCTGATATGAGATTTTTCAATATTTAAAATCTTTATCATTTCCTGTCTGAAGCTGATAACACTCCAAAAATCAATCTGATTGATACACGTTTATATCTTAAAGAAAAATAGGCGTGAAAACCTACCCAATTCTTGATATATATTTATCACTGTGCACAACATTTTTACAACATACTGTAACTGCAAAGTTCGAACGTTGTAGCCACTCTACACCTTGAGAGTGCAAATAAATCATAATAATAATATTGGTGCATCCGAGTCGGTGTCTAGTGTACCAATTTGAGTACACTAAACACGCCCATGCTATCTGTACACAAATTCCAATTTTTTTTCGATAATTTCAAAACTTTTATTCAAGATTTCAAAGTACAATTCAATAGTTTTTGCAATCAGTCACAAGCTACTTGCCAAGTGACCGAAAAAATTTTTCTCATAGAATTGCATTTTTGTGACTTCTGTTGACGATCCGCGCAACTTATACCCGATTTTTTAATTCGAGCATAAGTCGGAAAGTTTATCAATACCGTATTCAGATCAATTTGGGTACTGAAAGCACGGGCATGCTTAGTGTGCCCACCTGCATTCAGTGGGGAAATTTTTGGTCATCATTTTAAGTCCCAGGATTTTTTAAAATTTCAAAAAAATTCGGTTAACCCTCCGAAGCATAAAAAAAAGTTTCGCCGAGGCACGACAGCCTTTCAGGAGGCTCTACTTTGAGTGCTGTTTACAGAAAACCTTTATGAGATCAACCTTCAATTTTTCCTTAAGGACCAAGTTGAAGAGTTAAATTTTTGAAAAAAAGTTTTACATTCTTGAAACTTTATGTTTAATTCTAGAAAAAAAAACGGTTGAAAAGAAAGATTAATGAAACCACGTGATACTACCTCATGGTAGGCTCCAGGAATTGAATGTTTATCTTAATGACTGCGCAGTGCTCTGGTTTACTCAAAACTTTTTTCATATTGAGTATATCAAAATATTCATGAAAAAATCACGTTTTTTAGGAGAAAATAGTTAGTTTTCTGGATTTAATGATATTATTTGATGATTATTACAATATTGAGACAAATATGGTATAAGAGTACCACTTTGTCATGCTTTTCACAAATTAAATATTTTATCGAAAAATATCATTTTATCCATACTAATATTGAAATTAGATGTTTTAAAATTTCACTCCCAAAAAATATTTTTGCTCCAGATATGTACAGAATGCTTATTTTTTTGCAAATTGTACTGAAAAACTTTCTTGAAAACTGGTTTGTTTGAAATTTTATTTCCAGGTTTGGATCAAAAATATTTTTTTCGAAAGTAAGACTTAAAATCGCTTTTCAATCAACTAGTCATAAAATTTGAACCCATCATCTGCAAAAATTTTGGGTAATTTTTTTGAATTCAAATTGTTGAATTTTAAAATGTATTTGAAATAGAAGTTTCTGCTGAAAAATTTTTCCAATCATTTTTTGCTGAAATAAGTGGATGAGCATTGCAAAAGGTTCTATGCCTCGAAGGGTTAAAAATACAAAATTGGACCTTTCCGCCACGGAGTCCGCAGAATGTTAAAATTACAAACACAAAATAGGCCCATGTCAATATTAAATATTTCCTTACCAGTCAGTCAAAATCGACCGGTAAAGTTGCACCACCGGTACCGGAAGTGATATTTATTGAAATTTTTACTTTCAAAATATGCACCATATGCGGTTTTGTGAAAACGGTATTATTAAGTATGACTAAATTGTTACCATAACCGGCACTAGAGCCGAAATAACATTTATTTTACTAACTTTTTTAATGATTCAACTTTCGGCTCTAGCGCCGTTTTTGGTAAAAATTGACCAATCTTTCATAATAACGTTTGACAAAAATTCAAAACGAAAAAAACACCATTTTCGACCAATTTTTGACTTCCAAATTTAAAATCGTCACTTTAACCTTTTTAAAGTTTCGATTTGACAATGCTTCTAGGTTACATATTAAGGGGGTGGTCATCGCATTTTAAGTCAAAAAAAGGGGTTTTCAATCGCCAATTGTCGCAAAAGTACAAATCGATTGACCGAATATTACCTTTCTCTAATATATATGAACAAAAATCTAGCATCCTAAACGAAAATCAAAAGTGACGGATGGCTCGTCCAATCAGAAACGTGCTTACAAAACTGACGGCGTTATTTTTTCTAAATGTATCTTCTCCCTGGTTTTTCAAGGTACACATTTGTGGCTTATATGAATGTGTAGCTGAATAGTCCGTGCAGATCAGTATAGAGAGTTTTGTCCAATTTTCTTGAATTTGGGTTCAGAATCACCAAAAACCAGTATTTTGACTCTATTTTAGGCGTCTCAATCAAAATGTATCTCCTCCCTTGATTTATTTGTAACACATTCGAAATATATTTGAATGTGCAGCTGAGGAGTCTGTGCAGATTAATATCGAGAGTTTTGTCCAAATTACTTTCTCAGTTTTGTATAAATCGTGTTTTTATTTCCCAAAAAATGATCAAATTTCAACTATTACATACAAAATATTTTGAGACCCTACTGGACGAAAAAAGGACTTCTTCTGTACTCCGAAATCGTCTTATTTTCATAAAAAAATATTAGCAATAATGGGGAATTTGTTTGTAGAGCCTCAAAAAGCGACGACCCCCCTTTAAAGTGGGTGACTAAAAAAAATGACCTTATGTTGAGGGTTGCAGCACATTAGTTTACTGAAGAAACATACTTGAAAGCATAATTGCCCCCGACAGATTTCCAGAAATTTTTCAAAAAGGATCTTTTTTAGCTATTGTAACTTTCATATTAATCTATGTTCAAATGATAAAAACAACAATTTTCAATAAAATTATTATAAGTTCAAAATTATATTTATAACAAAGAAAAGGGTCTTTCATTTCAAACAAATCTTTTCATCAAATTTTTTATACGAGTATTTATTTTAATGAACAATCATAATAATTATTTTTTTCTCATTTTGTTGTTTCTAACGTTTCGTTTAATTCATGCTACATTTTTCAAAGATATCGATTATTTAGGTTTAAACAAATAAACGTGACGTTCAAACATTCAGAAGTGTCTAAAAAATTGCGTAAGATAGATAAAACACAAATTTGAAAATCTTTTTTTATTCACTTGTAGTTAATCATTGTGTGGGTTGCTTCGATAAATATAAGCTATGTCACGTTTTTGCTTTTTTTTCAATTTGCATAACTGTACCTCCATTGAGAACGATCAATTTGGCAAAATACCACGTCGTTTTCAGATTGAACCGATCAAAACGGTTGGGAATTCAGATTTATGCTAATTTGAAAAAAGAAAGCAAAACGTGAAAACACGAATGTATATAGTAAATATATATATATATAAAAATAAATATATTATTTGTTGCTCTTCTTTTTCCAATTTTGGCTACTTGTATCCGCCGAGTGAGAACGTATCAATTTTGGGCAAATACCTACGTCTTTTCCAGATTTAACCAATCAAAATGGTGGAATTCAGATTCAGCCAAATTGGAAAAAGAGGAGCAAAAATTATACACCCTGTATATGCCTGTATATACACGATATATCGTTGTTTTATTGGTGGTAATAAAACTGTTTAGAGTCCAAAGTTCAGACTATAGGGACTAAAACGTACCGCTCAAGCTCAGCAGTTTAGTCTTTCGGAGTCTGAAGTTCAGACTTTAGTCCCTCAGAAAGCTTTATAAAAGTAAATGATATTTCAAATATTTGAGAATAATGAAAATCTGTATAAAGTGAGATGGCAGAGATCAGACAAGACCTGACAATATGCAGCATGAAATTCTCTCTTAGGGTCACATATTTATTTTTACGAAGTATTATTTGGACTCCAATCGTCCCATTTATTTTGGCGAAACACTTTCAGACAATTGGGTTTTATCCTGTATTTTTTATTCGTATCGAAAGTGAAGAATTCAAATTCGAACGATGTAAAAAAAATAACTGATTTTATTCAATGAATATAAATGATATTAATTATTATTATAACCTACTCTAATCTGATTAACTTTCTCTCAATTTTGAAAATGAAATAAACCGAAACGTTGAACAAAACAATTTTTAAATTGACAACTTATATATATATATTTATATATATACTGTCGTGTTTGGCTATAAGGACATCGTATATATGGACAAAACGACAGAAATTTGGCCATTTTTGGCCATTTTCGAAAAGTTTGTTCGAATATATGGACAAAACAACACTTTATAATTGTAGTTAGGGGGAAAAATTGACGAAAATTTGACGAATAATGACCTTAATAATGTAGTGAATATTTTTTTTTGATTTTTTTATTCTTCGTTTCTGTGCTATTTAGCCTGGAATTGAAGGCCGTTGATGCCCAATTATCAAAAAANAGAACTTCTGCATGATTTTCTAATCAGAATCTTTTACTTATTTATAAATTATCTGTTTGATTGAGAGTAAAATCAAAAGCGCAAATACTATGGACCGTAGGCCAGATTCCTTCTGCATGTTTCGACAGAGATAAAATTTAAAGACAACTGGACCGGTATCACGGATATGGTACACCTTGCTTTTCTCACTAGTTTTTCTAGAACTCAAAATCAAAATTCTAGAAATAAATGTTGAAATGCAAAAATATACTTCAACTTCCTTATGCAGACAAAATTAAAATTCCCAACCTGCTAAGCTTCGTGAACAAATCAAAGTAGAGCCACAATTGTGCTCTGGTGCCTTGGCGGACACTTTTTTTATATGCTCACAAGGTAATCATTTATTTGGAGCACTGATGTCAGATTTTTTTATAAAAAAGCACTTTTACCAAATTGTGTGCTCAAGTTAAAGTGGAAATTGGTTTACAATATCGTTCTTGGTTGCTTATGCGAGGACGTTCAAATTTCGGTTTGTGTCTAAATTCGCCAGATTCCCAATTTTTGATCAATTTTAATTTTTTAAAAAAGGGGGTAAAATTAAAAGGGGGTATAAATCCGCTGTTTTATAGGGTCTTAGGGGCATTTAAAAATGCTCAAATTGAATTGGTTCTGTAAAGTTAACTTCGCGATCAGATCAATCAAAAAAGACAATTTCCCACTTTCAAAATTAAACTTCAAAAAATAACGTTGTTTGATTGACCATCCAAAACTCAAAATAACAACTTAACGTAGGCCGACTTTAGTTTTGTGCTCCACTTTACTGGAATTTTGGTAGATTTGCCAACAATATAACCTAGAGAGGAGATAGATTTCCGACGATACACTGTCAAAAAACCGGTGGTTTATGCATATTCAAGAAAAATGCATTTCAATGAACACAAAACGCTCTCTAAGAAGTTCTATTTGTTCTGTGCTAGCGTTTGGGGAATTTGGTGGATCAAAAATAAAATCAGGAGGAGATTATTTTGGTTAATGACCTCGTTGATGTATCATACAACAAAATGTTGCAATTTGCACGCAAGCCTAAAGGCTAGTTCGACAAACGTCAATCCAATAATATCCTGAAGCCGGTTGCTAATTTCTCGATAAAAATTAGCATCCCCAGGGCTTTAAACATCTAGTCAGATTAGCCATTTTGGAACTATCCTTTAGCTGTGAAAAAATATCAAATTTTTTGTATGCGACACATAAGCGACACAAAAAGGACCTAAGGGGTTGGGTGGCTTTTTGTACCGCCTTTCAATCACGCCTGAGAACAATCTAGGGTAGTTTGTGAAAATTCTGAGGATACTCGTCTGTAGATCCTAGCTTCGTCCTAAGCGATTACACATCTCAAGTCAATCTTGGTAATCACACCACCTGGTGGTGCATCTCCTAGAGCACTAAACGGTTTTTTTAAATCTATCTCTTTTAGACCCCAACATACAAAGCGTCGAAAATTTACACAGAGACGGGAAGAGTGAGTTAACTAAATATGTTGGAGTTATTTTTGAATTTCGCTCTTGAATTTTCTAGAATCACCTTTTGAACGCCGATTTTAAATTTTCGACTTCAAACTCTACTTCTTTAGACAAATGTTCAGAAGAAACGTTTTTCGACTAAGTAGATAAATATACTGTCATCAATATGAATGGGTTTTGGATTTCTGACTTTCAACCCTAGATTCTAGAAATATGACTATAAGTAAAACCGGAAATGAAAATTTTCGAAAAAACAGTTCGTCCTGATCGGAACAAAAGACCAACGCAAAATTGGAAGCTGAGATTCCCTGATTCACAAAGTTTGGCTTACAGCTAATCAAAATTTAAACTTCAATCAGCGTCAAATTGGATACTTAGGTTTAACATTTTGGCTTAAATAATTGAAATTTCTCGAATTCGATTAAGACATTCCGAAAATTTTAAAATGTCAGCATCGTTTTCGGTGGTCATATTCACGCAAAAAAAAGTCATATCATGGTGGAATACCGTTTGAAATGCGGGTTTAAGCAAAAAATATTCGAATTTTGAAAAGTTCTAGATTTTTGTCTAGATGTTTTGAAAAAAATAATTGCCACCAATGAGAATTTCCTTGGGTCAGACTTTAAGTCATACCGATATTACTTTATCATAAAATCAATCCTCATAAAGGGCTAAAAAAAACCGACACCCACCCCCTTAAGCCAAAAGAAACCATCTCCTCAAAGGTTTTATGCCTGAAATCAGCTACTAAGCTAGTACTATTTTTGACAATCACTTCGGTCATTTTTTTCAATTTTCGCCTACCATAATTTTTTCTTATAATTTGAAAAAACTACGTTTTTTCGAAATAATTTTTTATAAGCTGAAATATACTTTTTTTGAAGAAACCATGAGTAAAAATTCGAAAAAAAAATGTGCTTTTGATTTTTTCGAAATTAGAAAGGCACGAAAACATGATAAGAAAGTGGTTCGACGTCATGATGATATTTATGAAGGTTTTAGTGTTAAATTAACGCAAACGTATTTTTTGAACTTAAGGGGGGTATCGACTCTGAATTTGACCGATTTTCTCGGTGAAATATCCTGCAAACTAAGAAGCTTATGAGAAACAAACCGAAAATGCTTATGTACTATAGTAAATATATATACTCCTGTATGGCATAAGACTAATGAGGCATTTAAAAATTTGTTGTTCGTTGTCCATATATACGATCAATTAAAAACAGTGCAAATAGGTTCGTTTCTTAAAGTTTATGTTTGTTTGCTTTTGTGCCACTTCCTGGTTAAAATCAAGTCAAAAATAAGCAATGCCAATCTTTGTGAACATAAGAATAAATGTTTAAACTTAAAAAAAATATTATTTGGTTTTTATGGAAAAAAATATTTTTTTTCGATTAAGGGGTGGGTGTCGGTTTTTTTTGAGCCCTTTATAGGATTAATTTATGATAAATTAATATCGTTAATGACTAAAGTTGACCCAAGGAATCTTGTGGTGGCAATCATTTTTTTTCAAAACAATCTGGAACAAAGNGATTAGCTGTAAGCCAACTTTTTGATCAGTGAAATCTCAGCTTCAATTTGGTGGTACTTTTGTTCCGATCAGACGAACTTTTTTTTCGAACTTTTCATTTCCGGTTTACTTATAGTCATATTTCTAGAATTCTAGGGTGAAATTCAAAAATCCAAAACCATCATATTGACGACAGTATATTTATCTACCTTAGTCGAAAAAACGGCTTTCTTCTGAACATTGGTCTAAAAGAAGATAGAGTTTGAAGTCGAAAAATTGTAAAAATCGGCGTTCAAAAGTGATTCTAGAAAATTCAAGAGCGAAATTCAAAAAAATAACTCCAACATATTAGTAACCTC
Source organism: Oikopleura vanhoeffeni (assembly GCA_004367855.1). Lineage (NCBI taxonomy): Eukaryota > Metazoa > Chordata > Appendicularia > Copelata > Oikopleuridae > Oikopleura > Oikopleura vanhoeffeni. The sequence continues at coordinate 744,150 of SCLH01000335.1, forward strand.
ACTCTTCCCGTACTCTGTGTAAATTTTCAGACGCTTTGTATTTGGGGTCTAAAATAAGATAGATTTTAAAAAAACCGTTTAGTGCTCTAGAATAGACTCACCACCAGGTGGGGTGATGTACCAAGATTGACTTTGAGATGTGTAATCGTTAGACGAAGGCTAGATCTACAAACGAGTATCCTCAGAATTTTCACAACTACCCTAGATTTGTTCTGAGGCGTGATTGAAAGGTACCAAAAAGCGACACCCACCCCCTTAAGGTCCTTTTGTGTCGCTTATGTGTCGCATACAAAAAAAATTTGATATTTTTTCCACAAGCTAAAGGATAGTTCCAAAAAATGGCTAATCTGACTAGAATGTTAAAAGCCCTGTATGGCTAATTTTTTATCGAGAAAATTAGCCAACCAGGGCTTCGAGTATATTATTGAGATTAGACAGTTTGTCGAACTAGCCTTTAGCTTGCGTGCAAAATGTGCCAACAATTTTTTTGTATGCATACATAAACGAGTCATAAACCAAAAAGAAAATCTCCTCCTTGATTTTATTTTGAAATCCACCCAAATTCCACCAAACGCTAGCACAGAACAAATAGAAACTTCTTAGAGAGCGTTTTTTCATTAAATGCTATTTTTCTCTAGAATATGCAATAAACCACCGTTTTTTGACATTTATCGTCGGAAAATCTATCTCCTCCTAGGTTATATTTTGGAATCTACCAAAATTCCAGTAAAAGTGAGCACAAAACTGAAAGTCGGCCTACGTTAAGTTGTTATTTTGAAGTTTTTGTGGTCAAATTCAAACAAACGTTATTTTTGAAGTTAATTTTGAAAAATTGGGAAATGTTTTTTTGATGATTTGATCGGAAGTTAACTTTTTAACCATCACCAATCAATTTGAAGCATTTTAAATGCCCCTAAGACCCTATAAAACAGCGATTTATACCCCCTTTTAAAATTTTATACCCCCTTTTAAAAAATTAAAAATTGATCAAAAATTGGGAAATCTGGCGAATTAGACACAACCGAAACTTTGAACGTCTCGCATAAGCAAACCAAAGAAGATATTGTAAAACAAATTCCACTTTAACCTTGAGCACACAATTTGTAAAAAGTGCTTTTTTTATAAAAAAATCTGACATCAGTGCTCCAAATAAAATTGATTAAAGACTCAATACACTCAAAAGAGTCAATTTAACATGTAATTTTTTGTCGATTTTGCGCAATAAACCGAAAAATTAAATTTATAATTCCACTTTACCCTTAAAAAAATTAAGTGGGCGCTAGAAAATTAAAATTTTTTGACATCTCATAACTTAATGAAATGATACGAATTTAGTCAAAACCGGGTTTTCAACGAGTATCACGACGGTACGATCATGCAAAAACTTTTAAATACATTTTTTGAAAAATTCAGACAAAAACAACTATATTCCAAGATTTCAGTATCGTCAGGCTGTCCGTTAGAACAGGACTGGCGTTTTAACAAGGTAAAACGCGTCGTTACCGCCTTAAGGGTACGCCTTAGTCCCTAAAGTCTGAACGACGCTTAACAGTTTTATTACGCCAAGTAAAAACGATATATCGCCTATAAACAATAATTAGAAACACTAAAAGATAATCTCGCTAAATTGCACCGGTAACACATTTTCGATGTAATTGTTGACAGTATTTGTAATTTTTTTCTCTCTCTCAGACTATGGAATAAACCTGAAACGTTGAAAAACTATTTTTAAATTGACTTTTATCATACAGGGGGGGGGCAATATCGCCGAAAGTTTTTTGCCAATTGCGTAGGTTTTCGGCAAAAAATTTCGACGATTTCGGCAAATTCGACGATATTGGGCCGGCGATATTGCTCCCCCTGTATATTAATTAATATATTAACGCGTTCACCATCAAATCGATCTTTAGAAAAGCTCCAGGTTATCCTTTTGACACCAATAGGAAATACTTCATATGTTTCTCAGATTTCCGCTAGTTTTTCAATCAAAACTGGTTGTTTTACCGGTAACTGGTTAAGTGTATCAAAGTTTAAATTTATGCTTAGGCAACGGCCTAAAAACGCTGTACAAAAAACCAGTTTGACTTTCAGCGAAGAAAGCGATAGCGATGACTCATCCGACGAGGAAATCAGCGAAGTTCAATTAAAACTAAAAGCAAAGGCCACTAGCTCTTGCCAAAGCTAAAATCATGGCAGGCCAAGCGCTGAAATTGAGAGAAGAAATGGGAAAAAAGCTGCGGAAGAAGCCGCCCGACGACAGTGAGTTTCTGTGTGGATCGAAAGCTTTCAGCTAATGATGAACAGTGACGTTTCTGTCAATAGAGGAGAAGAAACGATACACCGATGGAAAACAAATGAAGAACAGCTTAGTACCAACGGAAAAAGAAGAGGTAATTTCTATTAGTTCTCATGGTAATCTGACAGTTTCACTTTTATCACAGGCGGGGGTTTTTGATCTCAAAAACCCCGCTCGTGATAAAGTGAAAACTGCTCTAGCACCTGAAAAGCGTAGCAACTCGCATTTAAATTCTTAATCGAATAAACGTTATCGAGATCACTTGACCCGATTGTAAACCTCACCACATATTAGCTATTCAAAGACATAATCTGATTTTTACAATTTCAAGTTCAAAAATCACAAATTTTTTCAGAAAGTTTACATCATTTGTAGTTGACTAGGAATAAAAAGTGATTTTGACTTCACACATTAAATGAAAAATCGAGTAAATCTGAAATTTTCGATTAGCTTAAATCATATAAGAAAAAAATGTCATTTTATAAATATACGGTATATATCTGAGGGTATTTTTTTTAGGTGCGACAGATTTGACTGAGTTTTTTTAGTGCTTCCAGTTGAATGCGAAAAAAACGTTTTGTGATATCTCATACGGTTCGTCTGTGGTACCTCAGTCAAATCTGTCGCATCTAAAAAAAGGCTACCTAAGAGGATCCCAATAAGACTTTATATTTTCAACTATCATATATTTTTGATGGTAAATTCAGTCCATTTAAGATCAGATACAAAAAATACTAACATCGCCTTCGGCTAATATACGGTAATATACCACGATTACCGACGGTAAAATTATATAACGGCAAATACTAAAAAATATTTTTAGGCGCCAGAATTCGAATACGCAACAGGTGTTTGCCCCAAATGTTATGTACCAATCCGATCCCCGGAACAAATTGAAGTAAGTAAAACTATTATAAAATTTAATTTTCAAGAAAAACTTTTCTAACACTTCGACTCAATTAAGGAACCCGAAAAAACTACAGAAGAATTACAGGAAAGAGCTTCAGAGTGATTTAAAAGAACGCGCCTTGAAAGCAATGAACAAAAGAAAATTCGAAAAATTAAAGGCAAAAGCTCAAGGTAAGCTATTTTCAGATTTTTACGAAAATTAGGCTTGAACCAGGTAATGTCCGAAAGAAGAATACCTAGGTAAGACATGCCAAATAAAAATTGATGACATTTTGATAATTTTTTTGATACTATGCCGATACACACGGTGCCGGTAAAGGACACTAATTTATTGCTCATAAGACTTGAAAGTTGAGATTGTTTTTTTTCGAAAATTTATATTTTCCCAATTTATTGCCAAACTTTTTTGACTCGAAATTATGCAAATGATGCAGAAAATTATGTGGATTATTTTGATATGAATAATATCCTATGATACTAGACCGGAAAATGACCGTTATTTAAAAAAAATTGACTGTGAGGTCAAAGCTACATCTTTAACGATCATAATAAAATAATGAATGTTAAAAATCCTTTGTTTTGGAAATTACTGTGATTTCTGTCTATAAGGACACCCTCTATAAGGAACATTTGGGGAAAATATGGCCAAAACCTACGCTTTTGGATTTTGGTCCGTCCCTCTATAATGGACAATTTGGGAAAAATAATAAAAAGGGTAATTTCATAAATTTCTATAAAAACACCTCTTTTTCGTAAATTTTGGGTGAAGAGCAAAAAAAAAAAAAAAAGGTCTTAAATTATTTTTCATCAAAATCGTATATAATCAGTTAAATTTTTAGGTAAATTTCAAATTGTCCTTAGAAATCTGTCCTTAGTAAAAAATTTTCAATTGTCCTTAGCAATCTGTCCTTAGTTAAAAAAATTTCAAGATTGTCGCTTAGCAATCTGTCCTTAGTAAAAAATTGCAAATGTCCTTAAGCATCTGTCCTTAGTAAAAAATTTTTCAATTTGTCCTTAGTTAAAAAATTTCAAATTGTCCTTAGCAATCTGTTCTTAGTAAAAAATTTTCATTTGTCCTTATGTAAAAAAAAATTTCAATTGTCCTTAGCAATCTGTCCTAAGTAAAAAATTTTTAAATTGTCCTAGCAATCTTCCTAGTAATTAAAAATTCAATTGTCCTAAGCAATCTGTCCTTAGTAAAGACTTTTCAATTTGTCCTTAGCAAAAAGTTGTCAAATTTTAGAACAGAATGGATTTTAGGACGAAATGGCATTTTAGGAGAACATGCGATACAGGACAGAATGGAATATCAGGACTGAATGAATTTGACAGAATGAAGAAGGGTCAGGGAAGGTTTTTCGAATTGTCAGTATAAATTAATCAAATCTGTATGTATAGCCGGAGGCTATCGTTCATTTTGGTTATACTAGTACTTCTTCCATACCGCAAAGTAAGTAAAAAAGTATTTTTTTCGACGACTTAAAGCTGTGCGCTTTATCGTCATTTTTAATTTCAGATAACTTAAAGTTCAGTACTTTACAGCCTGATGTTCAAGTGACGTCGAGACCGAAGGTTCGTTAACCATAGCACTAGCCTACAATATAATATTAAACCTGCGTTTTTGAAGAGAAGCATTATTGAATGTTGTTCCGAAATTCTCTATATTTTCCAATTTGCAAGATAAAGCTTAATAGGGTGCCGAAAGCAGCTTCATCGGAATCAGTATAAACGAATCACTGTTGGTTTGACGCCACTTGAAACTCAAGCGCTTATTTTTCTGCTTATGAGCGCTTTATAAGCTGTGTTTTGTTTGTCTTTAAGGACAGGTTATTTTCCAAATGTCTAAGCTAATTTTCCCAGATTGTCCTTAGCAATCTGTCCTAATATTTTGGCCATATTTTTAAAAAATCAATAATTTTTTCCAAAAAAGTTGTTCGGAAAAATATAAGGACAATTTGGGAGAGATATCAGGATCAATTTGGGAATATAAGGTCAATTCTAGAAAATTAGGACAATTTGGGAAATATAAGGACAATTTGGGAAAATTAGAGAACAAAAAAAAAACAATTGGTGAAATAAGGACAATCTTGGGAAATATAAGGACAATTTGGAATATAGGACAATTGGGGAATATAAGGACAATTTGGGAATATAAACGGCTTTTAGAATATAAGGACATTTCGGGAAAATTAGAATTTGGGGAATATAATGACAATTGGCAAATATAAGGACAATTTGGGGAATATAAGGACAATTTGGGGAATATAGGACAATTTGGGAATATAACGGCAATTTTAGAATATAGGACAATTCGGAAAATTACGAACAATTTGGGAATAAGGACAATTTGGGAATATAAGGACAATTGGAAATTAGAACAATTTGGAATATGAGGACAATTTGGGGAAAATTAGGACAATCTGGGAATATAGGGAAATTTGGAATATAAAGACCAATTTGAGAAAATTTTCTAAATTGCATACGATTTCCGCAAATGTCCTTACTAATCTGTCCTTAGGTAGTTTTTTTTAAAGGAGGCCACCCTCTCCTGACGATTACGGGAGAACCATAGAAGATATCGAGAAATGTTTTTTTTGCATTCAACTGCCAACTAAAAAAGCTCAATGGAAGATTTTTCCTTTTTTATCGGACAACGGATTCACCGGTACACCGGAGATCTATTTATAGGCATTTTCGGTATAAATTTTGAGAAAAAAATCGAATCTCGTTTTTTCTTCCGGGAATCATCAATTATAGTTCAAGCATTAATGTTAGAAATCGTGATATAAGAACGAAAAAGCATACATGTAGAAATTCAACTTTCCGGCTGATTTTCAGAAAAAAAAATCTGGCCCACCGAGATTCGAACCTCCAAAAATTACTTTCCGGTTTATATCCGGTGAACCGATGTCAATCAACTTCATAAAATTTCTACAGTGAGCTTTTTAGTTGGCAGTTGAATGCAAAAAAAAACTTTCTCGGTATCAGCTTATGGTTTTCCCGTGATAGTCATGAGAAGGGTGACCTCCTTAAAAAAAAAAACTACCTTAGCTATTTTTTCAAACATCTTAAATACCATAATATTCCCCAAAATATAAGACCTTTTTTTTTTTTTTTTCTTGCTCCACTCAAAAATTTTACGAAAAAGAGGTGTTTTTAATTAAATTTTTGAATTGTACCCTTTGATTATTTTCCCAAATTGTCCTTATAAAGGGACGGACCAAAATAAAACGCGGATGGTTTTGGCCATATTTTCCTTATAGAGGGTGTCCTTATAGACAGAAATCACAGCCTTCGCGTGTTCATTCATTTCTTAAGCATGAAATTTGCTTTTCGGCCAAAACTTCAAATAAAGCCTATATGGTAGAAAATTGGGCAAAATATCTAAGGACAGATTGCTAAGGACAATTTGAAAACCATATTTTGGTCTTAATATCTAAGGACAGATTGCTAGGACAATTTGGGAAAATTTCGAAAAAGGCCAGTTTTGGGCAAAATATAAGGACAGATTGCTAAGGAACAATTGGGATAATTTCCAAAAAAAGACCGTTTTTTGGACAAAAATATCTAAGGACAGAGTGCTAAGGACAATTTGGGAAAATTCATAAAAAGACGTTTTTGGGCAAAATATCTAAGGACAGGGTGGCTAAGGACAATTTGGGAAAATTTCCAAAAAAAGACCCAGTTTTTGGGACTATTAAGGACAGGTGCTAAGGACAATTTGGGAAAAATTCCATAAAGACACGTTTTTAGGCAAAATATCTAAGGACAGTGGTGCTAAGGACGATCATTGGGAAAAATTTCAAAAAAAAAAATGGCCGTTGTTGGGAAATATCTAAGGACAGGGTGCTAAGGACAATTGGGCAAAATTCTATAGAAATGACCATCTTTTACGTTTTTCAAAAGTGAAGAGCAAGAAAAAAAAAAAAAAAAAAAAAAAGGTCTTCACTTTTTTTTGGGAAAAATTATCGCTTTTTTAAAAAATATGACCAAAAAAGCTTAGGACAGATTGCTAAGGACAATTTGGGAAAATCTCACCTGTCCTTATAGACAGAAATCACAGTAGCATTTTCTGTGTTAAGGGGTGGTCGTCGCATTTTAAAGGCAAAATGGGGTTTTCAATGACCAATTGTAGCAAAAGTACAAATTGTCGGACCAAACATTTACCTCTCTCCGATATATTTGAACAAAATTCTTGCATCCTAAAAATAAATCAAAAGAGGACGGATGGCTCGTCCAATCAGAAACGTGCTTACAAAATAACGAATTATTTTTTTCAAAATGTATCTCCTCCCTGAGTTTTTAGGGTACAACAATGATTTATGGACTCAAACAAACCGGACAGAACGTGAGCAAAACACCAAGTTGAGTTTTTTTGAATTCTTGAATTTGCTCTCAGTATCACCAAAAAACTGTATTTTGACCCTTGTTTAGGGTCTCAATCAAATGTATCTCTTCTCCCTGGATATAAAGTCACACATTCGAAACCCAGATAAAGGTGCAGCTGAAGAGTCCGTGCAAAACACCAAGTTGAGTTTTGTCCAAATTTCTGACTTGTTTTTCTGTAAATCGTGTTTTAAATTTCCAAAAATCAAGAAATTTCAACTTTTTTCATACGAAATATTTGTGAACTCATCAAAAAGTGCTTTCCTAGCCATGTATCAAAAAAAACGAGTACAAAATGCTTGTAATTTTCCATATTTCATAAAAAGGCATAAAAATAAAATTTGCAAATTTGTTTCTAGAGCCTGCATTTTGCGACGACCACCCGCCTTAAGATAAATCCGGATCCTGGAGTTCATATAATACGAAAATAGTAAGTCATTATATTTTTCATGCTTATTATAGTTAGCTGATCAATTTAAATATGTTTCAGCTTCATAAAATTATTTTTATCCATTTAGGGAGATTTGAGTTCGGGTATTCATCTTTGAAATCGTAAAAATTTGAAAAAAAATCGAAGGCTTTATGAAAATTTTCCGCATTTTTTGTCCAATTTTTTTTTGTTTTAATAACTGAAATCTGTGGGTAAAAACCAAAAAAATAGCCACTTTAACTTTTTTCATGGATTCTACATATTTTCTGACCGCTGTTTGAAAAATCATAAAATTTTTTATTTTCATTTTTTATCGCTTTTTCAGAAAAATATGAAAATTTCCCAAATCAAGTCCAAAATTTTCTTCTTAATTTTTGAACTCTCCATAAAAAATCATTGCAGAATCACATATTAAATGTTTTGGTATCTATATTAATCGCCGTATGTCAACTAATGGGTTGGTCGACGAATTATTATTTTAAACTATTGATGAAATTTTACACTTGGCTGAACACTCGATAACTGCCTTCGGCACTCAATTTTTATAAAATTTATGCTTGTGCTAAATCCCAATAAAATGCGGGTCTTATAGGCGCCATTTCTTTTGAAAGTCAGGACATTTTTTAATATCAAAACGCAANTTGAAAAATCATGATTTTTGATGAAAAATGTTTATTTTTCCCTATAAAAGCAGATAATGGAATTTTTTCTATTATTTTCGAGTAAATATGGTAATGAAGTACAACTGTGGACAATGTTTGATTGGTTAAATTCACTTTTATAATAACTAAATTTTTTCATGGGATACTTGAAGTTGAAAATTTAGATATTTCACTTCCTAAGAAAAATGTCTGCCCCTAGATACCGATAAATTTTATTTTAACTGTTATGGATGCAAAAAACACTTTCCTAAAAACTGGCTGATCTCACATTTGTATTTTATGTCCAGTTCCGAAATAATTTTAACGGAAGTGAAACATAGGCTCAAAATCCTGATTAATCAACTCCCCGTAATGCCGGAACAAAACATTCGAAGAAAAATTTAATTATTTTCTTGAAACCGAATCTAAATTCTTTATAATGTATTTGAAACAAAAGATTCTTCGATCCTGTTTTTGTCCTTTTTCGATGATTTTAGGTATGCTGGAGCCACAATTGTGGCTCTGTGCTCACAAGGGTTAAACAAATAAATGTCAAAGGAAAACGAGCAAAACACAGCTACCCGATTAAATGAGCCTTATAAATTTGAAAATTAAGGACAGTTATGGACAGTATCAAGGATATTTAAAGTAGTTTTTGACAATGACAATTTCTGCCTAAAATATCATTCGGTGCAGCCATTTGGTGGCGCTTTTTCGGGCGGTCAAAGTTTATTTTCCGTAATAAAGATAATTGCATATTGGATTTTTTCATCTGGGGTACAAGGCAACTTATCAATTTAAGTTTTTAAATTATATATATGTCTTCGTTATTTAATCAACGTTGTTCATATCACAGGTCAGTTATACTTAAATAGTAAATTTCAACTTATATTTTAATATTTGTACTCCCGCAATATAGTCGTGCTCTCTCAAAATAGCGCCTCCAGCTCACTGACTCTTGATCGCTGTTTTTTGTTACAAAATAGGGTCGAGCAAAAATGTCGGGTCAGTTGCCTCGTTCCATTCATCTGAAGTTATTATCGAGTTCAGCATAAATTGAGCTCGTAAAATAATCGTTTTGAAAGGGTCGGGCTGAGTGTTACCGTGCAAATTATTTCATTTCTATTAAATATCAATAGATCAAATTCCATTTCTTAAAAATAATTTTCATTTTGCTCAATTTGGGTAGCCTAAGAACGTCCGGGCTTGCTGTACCCAAATAAGCCTAAATAAAGAAAATGAATTCAGAATAATTTTGGTAAAGAAAGCACGGGCATGCTGAGTGTACCCAAATGAGTACACTGAACACCAACTTATTTTGAATTACGGATGATAAAAAAATACTGAAATAGTTCGGTAGATATTGTACCGAATAGATTGACGTTGAGGTCTTTGAGGTTTGTAAATAACATAATAATTGTTCTTTATTCTATTCAATATTTTAAGTCTTGAATGGGTGAGTTCAACAAGTTACAAGCCGAAATATGGCTATTCAAATTTCGGCGTTGATGACAGTACTCAGCATGATTCACAACGCTGTACTTTTGCATTATTTTCAAACAATCTACCCG
>SCLH01000336.1:0-23205 GCA_004367855.1 Oikopleura vanhoeffeni
TTATTAATAGATTATTGTTAGATTTATAATCCATGATTAGGGTTCGAACCGGGAGAACCAGGATAAAAGTTTAACCGATAGTTATATAAAAAAAGATTCCTAAGGTTAATAAAGGGGGGAAAATATTCCAAGTAAAAAAATTTTCGAGCCACCTGGTGGTCAGAGAGTAAGTTTCAAAATGAGAGTTTTTGACCTGTATTTGTATTTCTTGAGTCAATTATTTATACGATATAAAAGTTATAAGGAAATTACGCACAGTAAAATTTGCTTCATTATAAAAATTATTTTTAGAAAAAGATTGTTCGAGATTTTTTCAAAAAAATTCGGTATAGAAATCTTACAAAAAAAGCTGAATTTCAGCTTTAAAACCATAAAATTTATAGAGGGAAACAAAGGGGAATTTTTTCATTTGATCATCTGGTCCGACCCTATTCATAATGGATTACCGTAATTTAATTTGAGACGAGTAAATTTTAACTCATCATTTATGAGTGATCATTATAAGCAGCTGACATAATTTCGTCAGACTATCTGTGACCTTTATTGAATATCAAATGTAAAACAAGGATAATAAGCAGTTTACAGAGGTTATTTTATATTTTATGAGAGAACCATATGTCAAGCATTCAACTTATAATCGATAGTGGTAACCAAGGGTCGGCAGAGTTTGCTCTGCTCTGCTCTACCGCTCTGCACTACTTTTTTTAGAGCAGAGCAAACGTTTTGAAAAATCAGGATAGAGCAGAGCAGAGCAAACGATTTGAAAAATCAAGGTAGAGCAGAGCAGAGCAAACGATTTCAAAAAATCTGCCGACCCCTGGTGGTAACCTAACTACACCTCTTGGGTCCTGTTTAGTATATGGATGACGGAGCCTCCTGTTCGTTTCTGACTAGATTTCTTTTTTCGAGTTTCACCTACGTTTTCTTATTTGTTTATGAGCCTCTTGGATATTTATACTAATTTTTCCGTTTGTGGTTTATAAGCAGAGATTGAAGTTTTTAAGATATATGATGAGATTGTATGTGAGACAGAAGTTTTTGAGGAGCATGATTTGCTAAATTGTTTTGCAAAAAAATGACACCATAAAAATTCCATGGCTCCACTTTAATCGAAAATAAATTAATACTAGTTTTATTATTTAATTTATTATTAAATCAGAGCCTAGAAAGTCTTCATTGGTCTCCTGTTTTTCACCACGACTCTCGGGGCACACATCTCATTCCATCTTTATTTTCATTCAAAATAAAAACATAGTCTTTAACGACCAGGAGCCCTAAACGATTAAAATTAGTTTTAAAGCATCCAGGAGGCTACAAACACGAAAAATAGTTGATGAATCTGCCCCAAAGGCCCACAAAACGGGAGAAATTAGTTTTAAATATCCAAGAAGGCATAACGAAATAAGAAACGTAGGTGAACTCGAAAAAGAAATCAGTTAGAAGCACGAACAGGAGGCTCCGCATCCACATACTAAACAGGACCCAAGAGTGTGTTAGGTTACACTATCGACTTATAAGATTGGAATGGCTTGACATATGCGTTCTCTCTAAAAATATACAATTAACTCTGGAAACTGCTTTTATCCTTGTTTACATTTGATATTCAATAAAGGTCACAGATGTCTACCGAAAATTATTCAGCTGCTTATAATTATCACTCATAAATGATGAGTTAAAATTTACTCGTCTCAAATTAAATTACGAATCCAGAATCTCTTNTCGTGGTGAAAAAACAGGACCAATGAAGCACTTTCTAGGCTGATTTTATAATAAATTTAAATAATAAACTAGTATTAAAATTTATTTTGATTAAAGTGGACCCATGGAATTTTATGGTGTCATTTTTTTGCAAAAAATTTAGCAAATCATGCTCTCAAAAACTTCTGCTTCCCATACAATTCTCATCATATATCTTAAAAACTTCAATCTCTGTTATAAAGATTTTTCAAAAATAGAAAAAAAGTTGGACTTTGCTAGTTTGCTCTAGTACATTTTATTTATGTTTTAATTGGGCCTTAATAAGATTTTTAAAATATGCTAATTGGAAACTTACCATGTTCAAAAACTCGTATTCACGGTCAGTCTTAGATTTACCTATTTATGATGACTTTTACAACCCGAATCATGGAAAAACATCTTGCAAAGAGCTACTGCCGTAGCTACTAATAAATTATCTCACCGCCCACGCGTTAATTTTTGCTTGGCTCAAGCCAAGCCAAACAATTGCAGTAGGCTTGCCGAGGTCTGACTTGCACTCTCATTTTCATGATAAGTCAATGTAAAGTAGGTGACGAAAGCGATACGCCTAAAGCTTCTTATAAACAAACATAATCAGTTTCAATTATTTAATTAGAATATATTATCGTGTCTTAAAGTTTTCAAAGTTCCCAATAGGTTTTTCGTAACGGATAACACTCGGTTGTGGTGAGTATCCAAACACCTTTTTTATCTTGATTTTGCAGGTAATTACCGAGTGCACCACAGTAAACTTCTTCAATTGCTTTGAAGCCTTAAAATCGTCAATATTATAATTATTGACAGTATCGATGATTATTCTTTGGTTAGCTTTCTCTTTCCGCGTCACAACTGTGATGTCGGAAAACATAGTACTCCAAGGTAATGACCAATCAAATCACATGGTTCTAAAACTAAGTTGATAATTGTGTGATTTGATTGGTCACTATCTCTTCAGATATCAGTTATGACGCGAAGTGAGTAAGCTTACCAAAGTATTATTTTCGATATACAAGGGAAAATTCTATATTTCTGCCAATCTTATTAATTTTTTTTGCAAAAACTCTGTATTGTATGTTTCAGGGTTTCTGTGTATTTCAAAAATAAAATATTATATGATTATTTTTTTATTGATAATGAATTAACGAAAAACCTCGCAAGAATAAAAATGAAATGTACAAAATAGTGGTAAATGGGAAAAAGTGAAATAAAGTTGTTTTGTAATATTTATTGCCATATTACTAACGTTATACGTTTATCAAACATAAGATTCTACATTATTTCCTTAGCGATTCTTTTGATATTCATTTATGTCTTTTCAACATTTAGGATTTTCATGATCGAGTGAGAATAACCGTTTATATAATACCTGAAAGGCATAATAAATAGTCCAGAACAAATGTTTTATTTTTCATTGACATAATGTTTCGGTATAAGAGAAAGGACACTTGCTGCAGTCTTCATCACAATTCTTTGTCTCTTAAAATAACTAGAAAAATAAATATTTAAAAATGTTCAAAATATTATTTCTCATCGTAATTTTTGCCCTCAAATTCGCCAGTGCTGACCTTATTGGATATAATCGTCTGGGAAATAATGTCGAATCTCATGTTCGATTTCGATCAACTAATATCTCGAGCATTAAACTACAAATGATTCAATTTATGATGACGAATAAAAACTTAACAAATGATAAAAGAAAAAATATCTTGGCGGCACTAACGAAAAATACACGAAAAAACCGAGCTAGAAGAAGCCGACGTTTAAATCACTACAATAAGATGATGGCTTAAATTGGAGAAAACAAATATTTGTAGCTAAAACTGTAATTATTGTTTAAAATTGAATATCTAATCTTGTAAAAACTTCTGATAACTTTCTTTAAACAAATATATTAATTAATTATCAAACTTAAATTCACGTTTTATTATCACAGCATCTCATATCCATCAAATTGTCAGTGAAATTATATTTCTATTATTTATCCCTTTCCCAACGGAAATTCATCTCAAAAACGCTGACTTTCTCTATAGGGCTCGAGTACAAAACTCGTAGCACATTTCTAAAACAGGGTACTACACTTGAGCTGTACTATGGTTATTTGTAAAGCGCGGAGAGTGTAGTACGTGGTGATTATAGTACTAGACAAGTAATATGAATTGTGAAAAATACACTCCCTCTGTTTTTATCAAACATTCCTTTTATCCCTAGTAGATANTGCTTTGAAGCCTTAAAAAGTTGTCAATATTATAATTATTCGACGTATCATGGATTTCTTTTGGTTAGCTTTCTCACTTCGCGTCACAATGTTTTTTTTTTTTCTGATGTCGGAAAAACATAGTACTTCCAAGTAATGACAATCAAATCACATGGTTCTAAACTAAGGTGATAATCGTGTGATTTTGAATTGGTCACTTATCTCTTCAGATATCAGTTATGACGCGAAGTGAGAAGCTTATCCAAAAGTATTATTTTCGATATACAAGGGAAAATTCTAATTTCTGCCAATCTTATTAATTTTTTTCAAAAACTCTGTATATGTATGTTTCAGGGTTTCTGTGTATTCACAAAAGAAAATATTAATGATATTTTTTTATCGTATGAACTTAACGAAAACCTGCGCAAGGAAAAAATGAAATGTACAATAATAGTTGGTAATGGGACAGGAAATAAAATGTTTTGTAATATTTATTGCCGTATTTACTAACGTTATACGTTTTATCACACAATTAAGATTTCTACATTTTCCTTACGCAATTCTTTTGACTATTCGATTTTGGCTCTTCAACATTTTAGGATTTCATGATACGAGTGAGCATAACCGTTTATATAATACCTTGAAAGCATATAAACTGTCCAGAAAAAATGTTTTCATTTTTTCCATTGACATCATGTTCCGGTCATAAGAGAAGGACACTATGCTGCAGTCTTCATCAAATTCTTTGTCTCTTAAAATTAAGAAAATAAAATTTAAAAATGTTCAAATATTATTCGCATCGTAATTTTTTGCCCTCAAATTCGCCCAGCTGAACCTATTGATTAATCGGTCTGGGGAAATAATTGTCGAATTCATGTTCGATTTCGATCAACTAATATCTCCGAGCATTAAACTACAAATGATTCAAGTTTATGATGACGAATAAAACTTAAAAAATGATAAAATGAAAAAATATCTTTGGCGCACTGAAGCGAAAAATCACGAAAAACCGGGCTAGAAGAAGCCGAACGTTTAAATACTACAATAAAATGGGATCGGCTTAAATGGAGAAAACAAAAATATATTGTAGCTAAGAACTGTAATTATTGTTTAGAATTGAATATCTTATCTTGTAAAAACTTCTGATAACGTTCTGTTAAACAAACTTATAATTAATTATCAAACTTAAATTCCGTTTTAATTATCACAGGCATCTCATATCCATCAGAATTGTCAGGAAATTATATTCTATTAATTTACTCTTCCTTCCAACGGAAATTATCTCAAAAACGGCTGACTATCTCATAGGGCTCGGTCAGACATCGTAGCATGAAGGTTTCTAACACAGGGGTACTACATTCTTGAGGTGTACTATGGTTATTTGTAAAGCGCGGAGAGTGTGTACGTGGTAATTATAGTACTAGACAGTATATGAATTGGTGAAAAACACGCCCTTGTTTTTATCAAACATTCCTTTTTTATCCCTAGTAGATAGTCAAGCCGGATTATTTATTCAAGGAAATGTCGTTCATCAAAAATCAGCAGGCTTTTGCCACCTTGCCTTCAGGCTTATATATTCAACATTTATAAGTTGAATCCAAATTCCCAGGTCTGCACCATTTGTATCTGCTATATAAATCCCAGAGGCCCGGCTCGTTCCTTGCTAATTTAAAAATTGAATAATTTCCACAAAAATATTGTCCAAAAAATCCCTCCAGGGTCCGTTCCCTGGTTATCCCTACAGAAAAGTTAGATCACCACGCGGACAACTCACGACCGAACCATGATCTGCTCGCATCTCTATTAGTTTGAGCGCTACGACACCAATATAATATTTACAATTTTTATAATTCCATAAAAGTACTGCACTTATCAAGTACTACACCTCTCTGGTCCTCTGCGCGCCGCGCTTCTCACTTAGAAATAATCATAGTACACCCGCGCGAAGCCTCGGTGTAGTACCTATGTTAATAAATTGTGCTACGAGTTTTGTATTACCCCCCTCTATAGGTCGTGTTCGAATCCTACTGAAGGTGTCTAAGTGATTGTCTTAGGGATTGATTGAGTGATTACACACCGATAAAATTTAGCGGTCCCAATATCAAGTACCTTTGCCTATAATCATACTCAAGACAATCAGTAAGAGAAAATTAGTGGGATTCGAACACGCGCTATAGCGATAGTAAACGTTTTTGAGATGGAGTTCCCTTGAGAAAAGGAAATAAGTCAAATAGAGTGTTGAGGAAGAAACGGGAACGTGCAATAGTCTACAGAGTCACATAGGATAAATATGATCATTTTATATGATTATTTTCTTGAAAAAGTCTCAAACGGCATACAATTAAATTTTAATGTTTTCACGATTATAAATTAATATTCGAAAATCATAAGTGAGCTAAAACTATTTGAATCGTAGGAACTCGTTTTTGCCTCGACACTCTATGTGAATTATATAGAATAATTTCTCATTAATAGCATACATGTGCAGGATTTTTTTTAGATATTTAAACAAATTTCTAGAATATCTGAAGTTCATTGTAGTCCAATCAGTTCGTCTCAGATATTTCTCCAAAGCTCAAAATTGAATTCGGACCAATCAAATGCGAGACATTTAAAAAGGTTTAGGTCTCTCGCACTTTGTTTTCAATTCCATGCTTGCTTCCAAATTTCAAGCCAAATCTAAAATAAACTTACCCATTGGCACACGTAGTGCAAATGGGCGTGTGCTCACAGAGTCCCGTGACTTCAAGTGTTTTCGGTCTTTACCAGCTGTGGGATGGATTAAAAAAACGGCGTATTTTTGCCTAGCCTATTTTATTTTTCTCGTATAGTATGTGGTATTTTTCAGTTTCGATCACAGGCCGTATTTATTTGAGATTTCGGCGTAACAGCTAATTTCACTGCTGTGAACAGAAAAAGATAGCACCAAAGCTGGACGTTTGCAAGAAAAATTTGCAAGAAAATTTTCAAATGAAATTGCCCAAATAGTATATCGATAATTAGGCCTAAGTAGGTCTTAACACTTATTCCCTATCTTTAAACTAGGGAAAAAGTGTTTATACCTACCTAGGCCTAATTTTCGATATTGCCTATATATAACTTATACAGTATACATTTTTTTCATTAAATCTGAGACAAAATTGTAGCCTCACAATGATAAAACAGAATGTGGAGATTTTTACCGGTGAAAATGAAGGTCAACATTTTGAAAATATTGGTTTAAGCGTGAGCGCGTCATGTGACATAAATTTCATGTAGTGGATTTTGAAGCCTGAGCAATTCTATACTTGTGCTTGATCTTGAGATTGTCAAATTAAACAAGATGGCGAAAGAAAACCAAAATTAAATGTATAACCAAACTTTGATTATCAAAACCTTTTTCCAGCCTACGCATTTTCGAGAGTGGAATTATCCTTCAAATGAACATGTTTATGAATAGTTTATTTTTATAGAAGTTATAAAATGTGATATATTTAACAAAAATAATCTGTGCTTTCAATTTACGAACTCAACGGTACTGGATATGTATAAAACACCATATAATAAAAACTGATGGTTAATAACACATGCATAATAATATGTGAGTTTATTGCAATCTTAATCCGGCAGCCGGATTCCGGCTATGAAGACTGAAACTTCATTTGATTAACTATGAGTGATGATTGAAAAATTTATATAATCAAATAAAACTATTAAAGATCGATTTATTATGTCGAACCAGCATTGTCGATAGTTTTCTTATTGCCGGCATAGTATACCGGCACTTTTTAATTATTAATAATTGCATATTTTTTAGTATGCCAGTAATTTTCAAAATCTACCACCTGAAGGTTAGACAGTATAACTTAGACTGTTCACAATGTCACATAGTCTATGTGAACTTCACATATAATATGAGACATATAATAATGAGACATACAATATGTCACATATTTTATGTGCCAAATTTTTGTATACTTAATGGTTAACTCACTTTTTATAACAAATTTCCAGTCAGCTTAGTTGTATAATAATAAAAACGGGTCGTGCTTTCCGTACCCAAATTGGCCAATCGACTTTTTTTGCCCTCACTTTACTTTGCTTAGGTGGATACGGAAAGCACGCCCGTGCTTAGCGTACCCGAATTGGTCTGAATGAAAAATATGTTGTGAAAAACGCAACGTCATGATTATGTGTCATTAGGGTGGTTGAGGCATTTCACCGACTGCACTGGAGCAAAGTGATTGGCATAACTTATGCCGCATAAGTAGGGTCAGTACCAGGAGACTTATCTGCAAAACGAAACCCCTCAGTACGTATTCTTTGAGTTTTTGTGACGCGATCGGTATGATGACAACAAAAAATCAATAATAAATCAACCTCTATAACGCGTTTCAAAGCCCGAAAGGTTGTTTTTTCATAGTCAAATTGTGACCACTTGGAGGCTCCAAATTTTTTATTCATGGTCGGAATCATTCTTTTTGAAAAAGTTTAACCCCATTAACTCAATGAATCCGTACTGAGGGCTTCGTTTTGCAGATAAGTCTCCCGGTACTGACCCTACTTATGCGGTCTTTCACTGTGCTCCAGTGCAGTCGGTGAAATTTCTCAACCACCCTAATGACGCATAATCATGACGTTGCGTTTTTCACGACATAATTTTTATTCAGACCAATTTGGGTACGCTGAGCACGCCCGTGCTTTCTGTACCCAAATTGACCTAAATAAAAAAAAATAATACAGACCAATTTGGGTACGGAAAGCACGGGCACTAGACACCGACTCTAATAAAAACCAGAGTTAAAATTTGACTTTTTAACGGTTTGATGATGGCCAACCATTGATAACCCATTAAAAACCAAGAAAATAGCGACTTTTTTTCATGGATTCCTAGATATTTTCTGACAGCTGTATAAAAAATCATAAAATTTTTATTTTCATTTTTTATTGTCTTTTTTGGGGTGTAGTGCTCTTCATTTTTTATTGTCTTTTGTAGATAAATTATGAAAATTTTCTCCAAATCAAGTCTAAAATTTTTTATTGATGGTTTTTTGAACTCTTCATAAAAAATCAAGCAGAATCACATAGACATGTATTAAATGTTCTGGTATCTATTAAATTGCCGTTTGTGACTGTACTCGACAAGTGCCCTTCGGCACTGAATTTTATGGTTGCGAAAAATTCCCAATAAAATTGTGGGTGTAGTAGGAGTTATTTATTTTGAAAGTCAGGAAATTTTTAATATCAAAACTCAATATAAGGTCAATTTTTATCTCAAACAAAGTTGTTTTTCTCTACTTTTTGCCAATTTTTACCCTTTTTCATGGAAAAAAAACTTTGATATCAGAGAAATTTTCGACTGTGCAGAATTTTTGGAGACTTTTTGACGGAGTACACCCGAAAATAAATAAAGTTTATTAATATCGTCTTAAACAAAATTTTATTGTCGGGTTAAGTTGAAAATGTATGTACAGTGAAAAATGTTTTTTAATATTTTTAACTACACTTATCGAAGTTATGTTTAGAAAATTAAAATGTGAACGTTTGTAAGAATAAACAATTTATTGAAGATAAAAATAAACAAATAAATTTCCACAATTTCTTTTTAATATTGATCTGAAAAAAAATATTGCTCTGAAAAATGTACCATCTGCTGGATCTTATGCAACCCCCTTAAATACGGCTTCATGAAATCAATAGTGGTGACAAAGTGCCATTTATTCTTTTTTTGACAGATTAACGGTAATCTGTATCCTTAATTTATAAATCCAAACCCTTCATCTGGTCTTCGCATCAGATATTCTTTCTCCTAGGTTCACTCTCATCCGTCTCAAAATTAAATGGATCAGCTTGATCAAAATTCGCGGAAAAATCCAACTTACTTCTCTTATTTAAATTTTTCATTTGATTGTATTTTTCTTTTTATCAAATTTGTGAAGTCTGATTATTGCTATCAAATCTAGAAAACATTACCAATTTCCGGTTCGATTACCTTAGGTTTGTTTTTAAGATAGCTGAATTTTCAAGCAAAATTTCTCGAAGTTAGAACCCACGACAAAAAAATAACGAATCAAATGAAGTCCAAAGGTCAAGAATTCAATCAGAAGAAGAAGATTTTTTGAGCTTGATTAGCTGAAATTTTATAAAAAAAAATGACAATATAAAATTTCATGAGTCCACTATCATTTGCACTTACAGCTAAAAAAGTTTCAATATGTTCAGAAATAAGTTTAGAAAGCCCAGACAATTACTTTGACCCCTTAGAGAAAAGATAAAAAAGTAAAAAATCTTCGTCAGTCTTCCTTCTGTCACCCGACTCTCGAGCGCCACCACATTGTCCCACCTTTCTTTTATTTGCTATGTAAAAATATAGTTACAATTGACCAGGAGCCCGACAAATGAAAAAATAAGTAATTTATTTCCAGGAGCCACAGTTGGGCTGACCCACAATCACAAACAATAGCAACAACTGACCAGGAGCCTCTCAATCTGAAAATTAAGGTAAAAATATCCAGGAGCCTCCTAAACAAATAAAATGGTAGGTATTATCCAGGAGACCCTCAAATCTTAAAACGATCTTTTTCATGGATCTGAGAGAAACGTAGGTAAAGCTTAAAATTAAAATATAGTGAAAAATTACCAGGAGCCGTAATCGATATGGGAACAGAAATTTAAAATGTTGTGCAAAAAACGAAAAGCACGTAGATGTTCGAAATGACGTCATATGACGAACAATTTTTGAATTTTATAAAGAGTTTCACGATAGATTCGTATGAAGTTAATAACCAAAATGCGTTGAATTAAATACTCCACCAAAGGCAATCAAATAAAAGTTGAAAAGACTAAATTTGGGAATGTCAATCCTGAAATTGACGTCATTTTTAACGGTCAAGAAGTAATTCGAGAAATAAATCTCAGAAAAATTCGGCGATGGGAAATTCGGCGATATTGGCACATTCGGCGATATTGGGNATTGCCTTTGGTGGGTATTTTAATTCGACGCATTTTGGTATTAACTTCATACGAATCTATTGTGAAACTCCTTATAAATTCAAAAATTGTTCGTCATATGACGTCATTCGAACATCTACGTGTTTTTCGTTTTTGCACAACATTTAAATTTCTGTTCCATATCGATTACGGGGGCTCCTGGTAATTTTCACTATATTTTATTTTAAGCTTTACCTACGTTTCTCTCAGATCCATGAAAAGATCGTTTAAGATTTGAGGGTCTCCTGGATAATACCTACATTTTATTTGTTTAGGAGGCTCCTGATATTTTACTTTAATTTTCAGATTGAGAGGCTCCTGGTAAGTTGTTGCTATGTTTGTGATTGTGGGTCAGCCCAACTGTGGCTCCTGGAAATAATTACTTATTTTTTCATTTGTCGGGCTCCTGGTCAATTGTAACTATATTTTACATAGCGAATAAAAGAAAGGTGGGCAATGTGGTGGCGCTCGCGAAGTCGGGTGACAGAAGGAAGACTGACGCAGATTTTTTACTTTTTATCTTTTCTCTAAGGGGTCAAAGTAATTGTCTGGGCTTTCTAAACTTATTTCTGAAACATTTGAATTTTTTAGCTGTAAGTGCAAATGATAGTGGACTCATGAAATTTTATATTGTCATTTTTTTTTATAAAATTTCAGCTAACAAGCTCACAAAATTTCTTCTTCTGATTGAATCTTGACCTTTGGACTTTCTTTGATCGTTATTTTTTGTCGTGGGTTCTAACTTCGAGAAATTTTGCTTGAAAATTCACTATCTTAAAAACAAACCTAAGGTAATCGAATCGGAAATTGGTAATGTTTTCTAGATTTGATAGCAATAGTCAGACTTCACAAATTTGATAAAAGAAAAATACAATCAAATGGAAAATTTAAATAAGAGAAGTAAGTAACTTACTGTAGTTGGATTTTTCCGCGAATTTTGATCAAGCTGATTCATTATTATTGAGACGGATGAGAGTGAACCTAGGCCAACAGTCGGTTCTGAAAGTTCTGATGGAGAAGAAATATCTGATCTGGAAGACTCGATGAAGGGTTTGGATTTATAAATTAAGGTAATCAGATTACCGTAATCTGTCAAAAAAGAATAATGCACTTTGTCACCCTATTTGATTTCAATGAACCGTATTTAGGGCGTTGCCATTTAAGTCCAGGCTCTAGTGGGGTGGAATATATATATATGTAGATGGTTTCGCTTTTTGATAGTGTTTTGACCTTAGCCCTCGGATATGCGTGTATATGTGTTACATGGTGAGTGTAGATCATCTTGATAGTGGTTAGGTAGTAAATGTTTTCCCACTTGGCACCTTGTTTCAATGATGTACTTTTATACTTCGATATCAACAATTTTTATTTTTAGTTACCATGGTTGGGAGAACATACGTAGTCATTGTCTGCGACGATACAACACTAAGGCAACGGTCACTTGACCAGATTAATTTAAAACAAACCAATTGGAAACTGTTCTTCTTTGTCCAAATACGGAACGTGAGATTTATATTTAATTGACCAAAATAATTTTTCAAATATCATTTTTATCAAATCGCAGTTTTTTTGTTATACTTACATTTCATCGACAATATAATTTTTTAAGACGATTATTAATAACTTCTATTTACTCTTCGGGTGTACTCCGTCAAAAGTCTTCCAAAAATTCTGCAACATTAAAATTTCTCTATATAAGTTTTTTTTCTGAAAGGTACTTCTTTTGAAAAGACTAAATTTGGGAATGTCAATCCTGAAATTGACGTCATTTTTAACGGTCAAGAAGTAATTCGAGAAATAAATCTCAGAAAAATTCGGCAATATTGGGAAATTCGGCGATATTGGCACATTCGGCGATATTGGGAAATTCGGCGATATTGGCACATTCGGCGATATTGGGCCGGCAATATCGGCCCTCCTGTATATGAGTCATATAATATGGCCGATTAAAAAGGGCACGTGTAAGCAGCATAATTGTTTTTATATTATGGTTCATAACTAGGTTTAATTTCCTGGAAATTTACTCTCGAGAACATAGTACACAATAATGTTCGGACAAATATAGTGCAAATTTTCCGATGGCGAATTTTCAGATAACTCAAACCTAACTATCCATTGGACTCGAAATTTCACTGATACGCCGATTTTTTTTCTTCGAAATATCGGTCTCCGAGAACAGGGTTGTTTAACAAAGTAATGGTTTACCACCGTAATTTTCTCATCTCATTTTAAATCAGCCTAATTTTCGAAAATTTTGATATTGATTTCCTACCGTTCACTTGTTTTGAAAGAAAAATCCTCAAATTATTTGATATAAAAAATATTTCTCCTGTTACTCAAAATCCTTTATTCTAGAAATCAGCTCAAATATAAATATTCCCGCATCCTCAACTTTCGGAGTTTTTCGGGGAAATTAATCCGTGGTAAATATGTACAATGCACGGTGCATTATGCACCTCTATAGTCTGAAGATATAAACTTGGATACAAAATATTTTTCAGATTATAATACTGAGTATAACAAAAAAATGATGGTCATTTGGACTTTTTTATAAAATGTGCTTGGGGATAAATTTAATTTTTGTTAGACCTGTCATACTTTCTCAGACAACTGGATTCCTGTATAAAATCCCGCAACAATTGAAAGAAAAATTTCAAGTGTTTTCAATGTCATTGATTTCCTTCCTCTATTTCGTGTATGTGGACTATGAAAATCCGGTAAAATTCTTGAAATTTAGCAAGAACATCGAATTAAAATATTGTATCAAACGTACGTTTTCAAGGTAAATATTACGACGCAAACCGGACACGGACTATTTAATTTAACTTACTGATAATTGTAAAAAACCAGGCCAATTTTTTTGTCTTCCAGCAATTTTTTGGGCCGTTTGGTGAGGTTGTGAGCTTGATGGTGCAAAATTCATTAATTTTATTTTCATTTTGCTCCTTTACTCCACCAAAAATCTGCCTCCGCCAGAGGGACGCATAGATCTAGCACCACGCGAGAGCTCCGCCGCCGCCGCTGACACCGCCTTCTGATAGTAAAATAATAATGAATTAACAAAACGAAATTTTTTACTATTGCAAAGCTTTTGGATTTTGTATACCGTAATTTTTTGGACACTTTCAAGAAACATTCTAGTTAATCTTATTGTAGTAATTTAGAAATTTTGTTGAAAGTTCCAGTTGATTGCGAAAAAATATTTTTTTTTTAAATTAAAAACCTTTTTTGAATAATAAATAAACAGTTTTATAAGAGGAAATCGAATAGAGATCACACCGAAAATGTATGAAGATTATAAAAACGAATCAGATTCCGATAGGGACTCGGGCATTGAAAATATGACCGAAGAATGCAAAGACAAATATCACACTGTAAGCAAAATAACATGAATCAGTCTGCCTTTTTTTTTGTTTAAATAAAATATTTGATAGTTTAAAAAAAATAAATTTTTTTATTTAATTTTTTCTGATTTATCATTGAAAACAAAATAATTTTTTTTGTACCGATTCAGGTACCACCGAAGTAACGTGTTAAACATTAATAAAAATGATAATTCAACTGTTGCCGTTTTGTCAAAACTATTCCTATGTGCATAGTTCCCTTATTTGGCAATGATGTCCTATTTGGCCGCGCTCTTGTATTGTTGAAAACAAATTTCAGTTTTTGTTCGAAATTTTGAATTTCTTACAAAATAAAATTAAAATGACCTGAATAACTCAGGCTGAGTTATATTTCAAAAATATAATTATTAAATATTTATTCGAATAAAAAGCAGTTTTAACTACAATTGATGTTTTCAAATTATTTGAATATATTTCTCGTATTTTCAAAAATTATAAAAAAAATTTGTAATCTTTGTAAAAATTATGTTTTTTCAAAATATGGCATTTTAAGAATCTAAAAAATATTTTGTGAGTAATTCTAGTATTATGATGAATTTTGATAATTAATTCTTAACTTAAAAATAATATTTATTTTGAGAATAAGAAATAAAGTATCGAAAGTTTGATAAATAATCGAGTTTCAATAATTTTCTAGAAAATAAACTTTATTTTCAAATAAAATAAAATTAAAAACTTAACGGAAACTGTACTTAGAGGTCAGATTACAAAAAATACCAAGAAATTTTATTTGGTTTATTAAAAATGCGTAATAAAGAAATAACTCAGTTAATACAGCTTTCACTGTTTCAAGAAGTGGTTTGGATTAGATTCGAACTCAGGACCAAATGACTTAACATTAAAACAAAAACAATCTCTTTATCAAATCAAAGAAATATTTTGTTAATACAATTTATTTTGCGTTCATTGGTAATTCAGTTGCAATTTTGGATCAACCAAACCAAAACGTATGGTTTATATCATATAAAAACATATAAATCATATGTTTTTTTATAGACGTTAATACTTAAACTAACACAAAACATAAATTTTTACATTGAATCAAAGAATATCATGTTTTTGCTGAAACATTCAATAAATATGGAAAAGACCAATAATAATATTTCGCAGAGTAATTTCAATTCTGGTGTTGTAAAACATGGGCCTAACAGGGTGGTCTACTACGTACAGTTTGGTATTACAACAGCACCAAAAATCGGCTACTAATTAATCATTGTTGAAAACTAAAACAATCAAATACGACTTATCATTTGTTTTCACAACGATTTGCAAATAATAATGGGACGTTTTTGTTGAAAAAAATTTACAATTATCTCATAAGCGGATTCGAGACGTTGAAATACCAAAATAATAAATGTGCGTAACAATTAACCTATTGGGTTTATTTTAAAGAAGAGTCACTCAATTTCAACCCCACCTTGCATTTTTGCGGTGGCAGTTATAAGCAGCTTTGATTTAAATCGCAAAGAAAACTGCGTTCTCGTCAAAATAAAGGCAATCGCGAAAATGCAAGAGTGGCTTGAAATAGTTACTCTTGCATTTTCGTGGTGACCTTTTGTTTGCACATGATTTAAATGGTACTTATTATAATTCCAGATCCAGACTTGACAATTTAACCCTATAAAACAGATAAAAAGTCACCGTAAAAATGCAAGAAGATATCGAAAAAATAACTTTTGTATTTTTGCAAAAACGGTTTATTTGCATTCTAATAATTTGTTATCCAAATTCTATAGATGTATTGACGAAGTTAAGATGCTTAACAAATTGTGTCTTTTTGGCATTTTAATTTTGTATGTAACATACCGTATGTATCAGTGGAATTTCTGAGAGAATCTAGAGGACATATTTTAAGAGATGCTTATCTTTAAAATTGAAAGGAATACTAGTAATTTTGAAAATAATGTATCTCCAAATTATTTTGGTTTCTCAAAATGAGCAAAAATTACGAAAAATTGACACTCCTTTTTTTTGTATTAACATTTATTCACATAACTGTTGTCAGTTTCGCAAAAAATTTCAAAAAATTTTCATTCAAAGAAGAGGCATTTTTTTGAGAAGGTTCATGCTCACCGTATTTTTTGATCAAACTTACGCAAAAATGGAATGAAAACCCCATTTCTTTTACAGGCTTAATGTCAAAGTTTTTTTTTGCAAAATATCAGATGCCTCAAATTGTTATTTCAGTTTTTATTGAATAAGTTATTTTTTCCTTTTTTTTATATCACCTATTCACACTTTTGTAAATATCCCGGCCCTGATTAGGAAACGTAGTGTGTTTTTAAAAAGTAGGGCCGGGATATTTACAAAAGTGTGAATAGGAGATATATTGCTAAAAGACAGAAATAAAAGTTTGCAGTGATATTTTCAACAAATCGCCTCCACATAAAATAAAAATTTACAATAAGAAAAAAAAAGTCACATTATCGCTCAATTATAATACCCTTCAAATGGCGATGTTTTCCGTCCGGATACCTAACGTTCTGAAAAAATTGAAAAAAGAGTTAAATACTTTTCAAGCTTTTCATCCATGGCATTACCGTAGTAACTTATATTCCCCAGTTTTGTAATACCGCTTCTTTTTAGAGCAAAATAATATCTTAAAAATACAATGCCACCAAATAACTAGTTTGGGAATTTGAACATATTTTGACTTTGTTGGCTTAGTGAACAATCGGGCTAAAATGCCGTTTTGAAACTGCGACTTATAACACTGATTAAATATTGGCTCATAGCCTTTTTATTTTCACTTTTAAGCTCAGGGATTCGCGTAAATAGTGTTGTTTTCACATAATTTTTAACACCTAAACAGTGAAATTCACTGTGACTGGCTAAGCTCAAAATCGTCTAAAAATACGGTGAAAATACAAGTTATATAAATATTCTAAATACCTTGAAAGAGTAAAAGCTTTATATGTACGTTAAGATACTTAACCGCGGTTAACCACCCATAACCATGAGATTATTATCAAAAATACATGTAAATGATATCTTATGGACTACAAAGTTCAAACGAAATACAACAAGATTACTAGGTACTGCAAACGTTAGAAGTTATCACTTACAAAATCAGTATTTATTTTAACCCTTAGACGCGCAAAAGTTGAAAGCCCCTTTAAGTTAAAGTTATATGTTTCATCACAGCCATCACGTGCTTTGACAAAAATAGTAAGTTAAATAAATTCGAATTTCACGATTAGTTTGATCATAATTTTAAGCAAACTGTATTTGGTGTTAAAAGTAAAATAGAGATGGCTTAAATACAGGTGCGCGCGACTTATGTGCAAAAATGCACATGTGTTGAGTTCAATTAGTATTTATCAGCTAAAAGATAAAGCTGAAAATTGAAGTGGTAGAACATTTAAAACACACAGGTACCTCCTTAAATATCAGAAGGAGTCCCCGCGCACCCTAGTTAGTGTTCAATTTTGCAAAAAATACAGGTCGAAAAATTATTGAACCGTTGATTAAACGATTTCTATTTATCTCACGGCTAACAGATTAACACCATTGAATTGGTAACATTTTTTTATTTGATAGAATGTCCAAAAAATTATTCTACAACATTTCAAAATCGAATTTATTTTGAGTCGTTTCATGCTGTTGGGAACCTCTCTTAAGATTCATGATTGGTACAAAAACTACTTGGGTACGATTCTCAGTCTTAGCCAATCTTTTTTTTGGTTCATTCTCTCATTAATTTTCAAGAATTCATTTAAAAAATCAAATAGAACTTGTTTTGTCAACGAAATTGAGTCGCAAAAGTCAATCTGATAAATCCGCTTATAATTAATGAAACGGAAAATGCTCTAAGTCAGAACTTTTTCAGATTTTAAGGATATGATAATAATATCTCAGTGTTTTCTATAATTACTTAACTTCCCACGTTTTTCCGGATAATGGATTTTTAACTTCACATTTCGATAAAATAAATGTTTCCGTTTTTAGGCTTAAATTTCACCGTTTTCTAGCGTTAACTACGTATAAGATTATAGCTGTTTTGAGTAAATAAATCCTTGATCACGAGCATATCATTAAGAAAATTATGCTCGGAATAAGACGGTAGGACCCAAAGAGTTAAAATTCAATTTAAATGAAATTTTACTCCTTTGAAATGCTTTATTAGTTTCGGTGTCGGCTCGATTAGGACGAGAATGGAATGTGTGAATTTCCGAAGATGATTTCAAGAAAATTTAATTTAATTTCTTCAGACGTCTTCGGATTTGAAAAATTCCTAATTAAGTTATAAACGTCAGATTACGGCTATTAATATGCAAATTGATGATAAATCATCTTTTTAACCCAAAAATCCCATCATGACCTAAACATCATTTTAAACGTACACCCTTTTTCCAACCTAAGTGGATTTTGAAAATAAGAGTTATCTCTATAGCGCGTGTTCGAATCCCACTGCTATTGTCTAAGTGATTGTGTTAGTGATAACCTTTAAGGAGATTGCACTAAAGTTATTGAACTAAAGTGATTACGCATCAATCAAGTTTGACGCTCCCAATATCAAGCACCCTTGCCTATTATTCTACCCAAGACAGTCACTCATACAACATTAGTGGGGTTCGAACACGTGCAATAGAGATAGCCTACATTTCAAGATTTACTAAGGTTTGAAAAATAATATAAGTCATGAAAAAGGTATATTATATCCCTTTTTCTCACTTTGGTAAATTTTTTAATGAGTGCTGGAAAAATAGAAGCTTTCTCAGTCAAAAATTAACTAAAATGTGAACAGAAGATAAACAATATAAATCTCAGCAATCTTATTTTTTCGGAGGAGTTTTTAATTGCACCTGACTATCTATTTGGTTTAAGAATGACGCTCATTGGCTGATTTGCCAACTTTGTTTTCAAAAAATGGTCTTCAAGATAAGAGCTGAATTAAAGTTTTTAAGTAAAATTTTGAATGCATTCAAAAAAATTTTGACACCATAGAGGATACAGTGGGTGAAAAATTAAAGAACATCAATGACTACTTTAAATCAGCTCTCCAAAAATACCAGAACGTTGAAAATTTAGTTCCATTATAAGGTCCATTCTCAAATTTAGACAAAATTATCAGATTTTTTAGCGATATGTTTTTTATGCAATATTATTCTAGTAAAATGTTCGTTATTTCATAATAACACGATGATTCTACGGATTTGTACGTTATAAGAGGTTAACCCTAAGCTTGCATTTTTATCTTCATTCTTTATGACAAAACGACCTTTTCAACATGTCATAGCAGTGTCCAATTTTCGTGACTATTACGGCAGACCACAATTCAAGTATAAAAAAATTCAAGTTATTTCGTGAAACCACTCTGAAATATTCAATTAAACGCAAGTATCAAATTTTTCCACCGTTTTCTCAAATCGCTTTACATTGAACTTTTTGTTTTTGCCCTCATTTAGCAATTTTTTGGTGGCACGTTCAAAGCCATTGTATGTAATTATGGATGTATCACTGTATACATTTGTACATTTAAAGTTATCTACTGTATTTTATGAGTGAAAAAATTAATAACAGAATCCAATATAAACGTTTTAGAGTTAATCTCGATATTAAATAACTGAAATCCAAAATAAACTCTATTATCCTTGTTTGAATCAAAATCACTCAACTTTACCACTTTGACGACCTCTAGTGGGAGAACGAGCGGGTGACCGCGAGACCACTTCCAATATTTTTTTTAAGTTCAGTTAAGTATCATATCAAATTTTCAGCCAAATTTTTTAAGGGACACTGCCTCCTTAAACGCAATTTTGCCAACGTTTTTTTCAAACCGCTTTAAATTGAACTTTTTGTTTTAAACCCTTATTGAGCAAACAGTTATTTATGAGAAATAATCACTCTATATGCAGCATAAATACGGCTTAAAATTCATATCTGAATAACTATTGTCAGACCCTTTCCTAAGTTTACCGGTCTGAGACCTGACCCCTGGAGCACCGTAGCTTTCTATCGAGCCGCCACCGGAAACCAATGGATTAAAATCTGTCCGCATGCTAAATCATTTAATGATCTTATTTCGATATCATTACAATTATAAGGATAATCAACTAGTGTAGAAAAAACGGCCTTTTGGTGAAAACGTGGTTTTTACTTGTCAAGGCCTAGCGAGCAAGACTTAAATTTCAAACAACCGCAAGATGATTCAAAAATATATGATACACCCACTGATGCTCAATATTAATTTAATTATCCAGTTTTTGAGAAAAAAATTAATTTTTTACAAAAACACTTTGAGAAGAAAATTGAGAAATCAGCTCGTAAAATTTGTGAAAAATATAATTTAAGGTCGAAATAATGGTAAATTGAGCTCGAATGGTGGAATTTTTTCTCGAAAATTTGTCATTTTAATAATATTTAAATTATTTAATTTTGACAAAATTAAGAAAATTCATCATCATGTTTAACTTGTACAGTCACTTCAAGCAAGCCAGTTGACAGTCACGTTTTTTAATACTTTGACTTTTATTTTACAAAAATAGTTTTAGGCGACTGTGCGAGTTGATATTTTTATATAAAATTCTCAAAATATTGTCAAAATTTTAGATTTTTCACAAATTTTTTTTTATTATTTTTTTAATTATTAATATTAACAATTAATCTGAAAGTGTCATCCATTTTGTTTAATTATATCATGATATTAATAAGGGAATCTGTATTTTCAGAAAAAAAATGAATTTAAGTTGTGATTATCTTAATATAATTAATAATCAAACTGTTTAATTAAAACCTTCTAACGCTCCAATTGAATCACAATACATTTCTCCAATAATGATCTGTATCAACTGTTTTGAAATGTTTAGAAAACATTGCAAAAAAAGATATTTGGTAAAAAAAACACGATTATGTCAAAATACGTCAATTTGAGTATTAATTGAGGATAATACGTACTCAAACATGGTTTTAGCTACTAAATTAAAGTCTTGGGGAAATCAAAACATTCAGTACATTACGTTCAGAACGTAACGTTCTACAAATTCTCATGCACGAATTTGCAAAATTTTGGTACAGAGGTTAAACTAGGTAAAACTCTTTGAGCATTTTGTAAATTACAGTGGTTCCCGTAACCCACCATAAAAATTGAAGAAAACTTTCTAAAATTTAAAATTATTTAAGGAGCTTACCCAAAAATGTTATTTCCATTAGAATGTTCCATTTTCACACCTTTTTGAAAAGGTCGCTTTATTGAATTTAATTATCCGACCACATTTTTTGTTACCATATAATTTAATAAAATTAAGTACCCAGCCGAGTGTTTGTCTTTGAATAAACAGTTCTAAACGCTTTTTCCGAAAGCGGTTGTTTGAGGCTGTTAATAACCAATTTCCTTACGATCCCGTCTTCAAGGGTTAATACTTTAGCTGGATAATCATTACGTAGCTTTAAATTAAAGCTTATAGACTAGTATTATAGATTTAATTTCCAGTCGACTGAAAAAACACGGTATTCGAGCCATAAAATTCTATTTAAAATATTTTGTAATTCCAAATTTTTCAGAAAATATATATTTATAGATAAACGAGCCTTCTGGAAATTTCAGCTCAGTTAATCGTTCAAGTTTGCGGTCTTTCGTAGCCACTGAAATAATCTTTTTGGGTACTTAGTGCTTCTTAGACTGCAAGGTGCGAACAAAAAATCTTAAGAAGGACGCTTTAACTCGTAGCCTCGCCTATAATAAAAATGTTCTAGACTTCAAGTTAAATGATAAAGAAAAAACGGAATAAGCCAACTAGTTGGCTGAAAAACAGTCTACTTTTCGTGTTAAAAATTTTGGTCAAAGAATTTTTTGCTCCGACTACTCGGTGGCGCTGTTTAAGGTGCTCAATATTTTTTTCAGAGTCATAAGATCTTTTGAAATTTTTCATTCGGATTGGTTCAAATTTCGACTAATCAAAATTGGGCTTAAAATTTTCGATCGAAAAGTTCATATTTGTGATAAGCGCAAAATTCAACTTAAAATTTTTAATCTGAAACATCAAAATTTGAACGACCTCGGACAGCCTTTGCAATTTTTTAAGACGTAAACATTCAAATTCAAGAAAAACCAATCATCTTAGAATAAATATTATCCCGACAAAACGGTTTCGAAAATGCGGATTTTTTGGTTGAGAAAGTTTCTTCATTCTGATTTGATTAAATTTCCACAATTTATACGTTGATCTTTTTACTTTCCATTTAGCGAAATTTGTAGAATTTTAGACTGCACATAGTGGCATTATTTCCAAGTAATATTATTATAATAAGATTGTGTCAACGTCGGTGGTAGATTTTACCAGCCACAAATTACTGCTACAATGCACTTAAGGTGAACTGGTTTTTAAATGAAGGTATTTCTTAGGTTGGTTATTTTACCAACCAATGACAGCGTCTGATTTTCTCTAGCCTTATAAGAAACTGTAAAAATCATGCCTTTTTGACTTAATTTAATTT
This sequence comes from Oikopleura vanhoeffeni, assembly GCA_004367855.1. Classification (NCBI taxonomy): domain Eukaryota; kingdom Metazoa; phylum Chordata; class Appendicularia; order Copelata; family Oikopleuridae; genus Oikopleura; species Oikopleura vanhoeffeni. Next base: position 22,741 of record SCLH01000336.1, read on the forward strand.
TAATTAATTTTCTTTGATTTTTTGCACCATTATAAATCAAACCACAGTTTATTGGCGCGTTTATCACTTATTTAATTTTATTTTTAAAGATATTTTATTTTATAATAAGAACTCAGAAAATAATTCTATCTACCGAAATACTTTGACTGCATATATTTTCAATGCAAAATGTGTCAATAAAAACTGAGCTGCCTCATCTTGTTTTGATTATAAGATTATAATCGATTAAGTTTGACCGTTTCATTAGGACTGTTACAGTCCGACTGTATACAAAATACCAAATAAATTGAATTGTTTTGGACAAAACACTAAGAATTTATCCTTCAGTGTCCTTATAATGAGTATGAGGGTCAATTTATTTACAGTAAACAAAATTGTATTTTAACTTACATAATAGTGTTGACAGCTTCTCGAAAACATAAGCTGTCTTGCAAAATAGAGCAAGACACCGCAAAAAGTTATTTT
>SCLH01000336.1:23210-35328 GCA_004367855.1 Oikopleura vanhoeffeni
CACTTAATTAATTATAGAAAATTAACCTCTTAACTTCCGAGTCATTCGAAATTGATAATTTGATATTCACGAAAAAACCGTGATCTGATATTAAATCCAAAAACTACCGTTATGTGTTTAAGTGTGTTTTAAAAATCGGCACTTATCTCTGCTCTAAGAAATCAATTTATATTTCGAAATAAAACTTTTAAATTATATTTAAATAGCTCATTATGGTGTTTAATAAATTAGTTGCCTTCAAATCCGGTTTAAAATTAATCATGATTTTTCATGCTCCTAATACCGCAGTTATGTCGACTTTCAACTCAACTTTTCATTCAATTGGGAAATAAATTAACATCAGAGATTAAGGTGGTAATGATGATTTTTTTCAAGCACCGAGACGATTTTGAACTGTCACTTTAACAGTCTGTTTTGACGTGTAAGGAGCCAAGATAAGCTTAAGAAATATTTATTTGTCCTTGTAGAGCTGTCCTTATAAATTCCGAATTTTTGAGCACTTGAGCGGATTGAGCATTTTATGAGCTGGAATCAACAAATTGAGTTTTTCCTTATCGCAAAAAACGGGTCACTTAGTGAGAAAAATATAAATTACAATTTCAGTGGATAGGCTCTCAATTTAACAACTTTTAATTTTTAACCCGATGAGGTCAAAATCGGATTATTTTCAATGCGTGATTTTGGTCGAGACGCCTAGACATGATAAATAGCCAATTTTCATCATATTCTGTGATTTAGCAGGCCACTCATATCTTTCCGGGATTATGGAAAAATTTGATTAAAATAGTATTTTAAATCTTATTATAAAATTGGCTTTGGAACCATAATCCATTCCCATCAATTTTTCAACCATTTTGAGCCAAAAAATCTTTAGATCTTTTTAGCCAGCAAGGTAAAAAACTGTTAAGCCACTGAGGGTTAAGTTTAAAATCAGATACCGACCCCGTTTTCTGGTCTAAAACCCACACCTAATTCCTTATCTGTTAAAACACGTCTTTTTCTACCGTTTTCAAGAATTATTTTAGCGAATAAGTATTATCGAATAAAAACATAGAATTTAAGCATTTTTTCATGCCATGTTTTTATAATGCTGAAAACCTGGATATCAATCATGCTAATGATCCGAAACATTGAGTTAAATGCCAACGTTTAATAATGATAGACCATAAAGGCCAGGATTGAGCAGATAATAGTAGCAGAAAATCGAGTTTGAAGCTATGTCAATATAATAAGGCTTTTTCTCTAGTATAATTATGGAGCCCAAAGTTAAATTAGGTTATTTTCCGTATAAATTTACCCCAACGTGCACGGTATTGTTCGGCAAAACAGGGATCTGGAATTGTAAAGGTTTCCTCAAATTTGGTCTCAGGAAATGTCAAAACAGACCCAAAAAAATTCACTTGCTTTCAATTTCAGAATCAAATGAAAATATCATCCATTCTTCAGAAAATTATGATTTACTCTCAAGTTTATTCTTGATCAAGCTGTGTCCCAAAAAACTCACCTACACGTAGAAAACATGCAAATGTCAGTTTTGTATTACAAAAACAGCTGTCAATTTTAACAACTCGTTTTATACCGTGCAGTTTAAGGAAATGGGTAAAAAGTAATATTTTTCAATATCTTTTATTTTTGTAAATGCAGATCATTCTTTGATGCCCTTTTACATCAACTGCACGGTATAATGACTCTAAAAAATTTCTAATTTTCACTTTTTATTTTAAATAACAAATTTGGGCTAATTGAAATAAAAGACTACTTAACTTCTCCTAATTTTTGAAAAACTTAGATAAAAATAATCTTTTCAAAATAAATCATATCAGTGAATATTTTTGTTTCCTTAATTTTTTTCCTACCTTGGTACTTAACAAAACTTAAAAAATTACACAATATTCGAGTGGCTCAGCCCAATTCCCTGTTTTAAAATCAGATTATGTAACGCTTCCCGTTCACCGGAAAAAGGTGCCGAAAACCGTATATTTTCTTAATAAAAAGTACCGAAAGAGCTAAATATAGTCGTAAAGTTTTCTTTTTTGCATATATTTTTCGCTGAAAATAGCATGTAATATATCTCAGTAATTCCAAATCGCAGGTGCAGTGAATTACTGCTTTAAGGGGTGTATTTTTCTACTTCAAATTTAGATCGATTGAACTCCGCAAAAGGGAATAGAATTGAATTTTTTTAACTTACTTTTAATTAAGGAAAAAGTGCCATATAATCCCCGCCCATCTATAATTAAAACGCCATCGTCAACATCTGATTAAAACATTTTTGTAGTATACATTTTTGGCGAACATAATTTTAGGTCGACCTTTTTAGAATGCTTATATTTTGCTATGAAATGTGTGTAGGCGAAATCAGCAGTACGAGTAAATACAATTTAACGAAATATTGCAATTCTGATTAAATTTTTAATTTCTGGTTACGAACCGGTTGGTTTATATCGAAAATCCTGCCTATTCGTCGAAATTTATCACCACGTCACAAAAATAGAAAGTGATAATAAATTTACTGGATTATCGAGAAGTGACCAATGAAATCACTGGAATTCTCTATTTGTGACGTCGTGATAAAATTTGACTCAAAGGCAGGATTTTCGATGTTATACAACAAATGCAAAAATTTTATTTTTCAACAAATTTTTTCTTCTCTACATTTTTTTACTTCAAATTGATAAATTTAATGCACCTACGCATTTTTGAAAGCAAATAATTAAAAAAAATAACCAACCGTTTTATTTACAAAAAATGTAAAATTTCACATTTTTGCCTAGTTTCAACCCATTTTCAGAATGCTTGAATAATTGTTCTATGATCTTGAGGTCAAGGTTTGCCAAATTTTTGGCCTAATCCGGATGCTTTTATGGAGCTTTAAGGAAAATTAATACGGCTCAATTAAATCAAATATATACTGTAGCTGCCACTGATTTCCGGTATTAAATTTGGTTAAACAGCTATTTTTGACTCGGATTATGAGCCGCTGAAAACGTGATTCTGTGGCCAAAAATACATTAATCGAAATTTTTCATATAATATGTCGAGAATAAATTAATTCTTTTGAAATACATGCATATGTTTTATATGATTTGTCTGAATTTTTTTCAGAAAGACTTTCAATCGAAAAATACAAATGCAATACATTTTACATCTTTTATAAATTTCAAATATTCAGCTTCTTATTTTAGTAAATTTTGATGCAATACATTTTACATCTATTATAAATTTTAAATATTCAGCTTCTAATTTTAGTAGATTTTGATTTTTTGCTCTAAGACTTTTACTAGAAATATCCAGATGCTGAATCAACATTGCCATTAATTTTCGACTTCAGCTATTTATGTTAAATAATCAATTTTGAATTTCTGTCTGAAAGTCTATTAGCCGAGACATCAAGACACAATATTTATGCCGAATTGGTACAATGTAATTTGGAAAAATACAAATAAGATGAACTTCTAAAATTTCCAAGCTAGATAAATTTTTAAGTTAAGTGAAATTTCATCTAATAATTTTAAAATTCTGATTTGGGCCAGACGATTATAATCCAAAATATATTTATAATCAACATGCTATCTATTCATTGTCAATAATGAATTTTGACTTTTTATGAAAAGACTATCAGTATTAAATAAATTTGAGATTTCTGATTTTGTTCAATTAGAACTTTATTTGACACGCTTATTTTCAGAACCGAGAAGGAAAATCCAATTTCAAAATTTGTCTCTTCGATTTCAAAACTTTTATTTTTTTTTGTCCAAAATGCCAAAGCCGAGATTATTTTTAATTACTCTTAGCTGTTTTGCGGCGATGTTAACGTGAATATCTGCCTGCTTACATATTTATATACCGTAGAAGAACATAGTTAGCACTTTGAAAGCGACCTGTGTGTTACCACTAATGACCAATTATAATTTATCCACTTATTTTACCACGTAATATATTGGCAAGAAGTCAGCAAGGCGACGTATCATTATACATGTATACTAAATCATTATGTAAAATTAAATCATTATCTTGTAAGTGAGGTTCAAATTTAAACGGTATAATTAACCGGCCTAAGACGGTTTATCTGTCCGAAAAGTGACTTTTTCCCGGTTAAAAAAGAGTAACAAACGTTATTTAGTCGACTCATCCCGTTTGAGCGTTCGATAATACCGTCTTGGTTTCAATTACAGGGTGTAAGGCTTTTCCCTTCTTTTTTCCAAACTGGTTACACTTGATTTTCGCCGTTTTGATTGGTTGAATCTGAGAAAACTCTTCTGACAACCAATCAAAACGGCGGAAATCAAGTGTAACCAGTTTGGAAAAAAGAAGGTAAAAACCTTACACCCTGTATTTTTAAAAGCTTGGTAAGATTTTTACTTCAACATCAATTTTATTTGCAGAAAACTCGTTAAATATGACTATTCAAATCTGAAAAATTTATTAAGAAGCATATTCATATTTGCAAAACTTCGCAGAGAAACATTTTGATTTTTGCGTTTTGTATAAACAATGATCATGTGCATAGGTTCCTTATTTGATCATTAGTTCCGAATTGACCGTGCTCTTATTAGTCAACCAATGAGGTCCATTGTATCATAATTTTATAGTTTTTGAAGATTTACTCTGTCCAATAGACTGTCGAATTGACAATAGTTCTAGAATTTGGACTTGATCATATCCGTCTCTTAACTGTTGTCTCAGTTAAAAACTCTGCTCCGAAATAAATTGAGGTAAAATAATATTGAGACGATTTGTAATCGGAAATTAAGAAAGTAAAAAATGGGTACCGATATTATTAGCTCATCTTATAGAGAATTTTTTTTTGCTCATTTTAAGACGTAGTATTTTTTTTGGTTTTGAGATTTTTTCCAAAAAAACCTGTGCGAAAAGTGACCTTTTAGTCCGCGGGTTCTCATGAGAGTTAAAATGGCGGTATCAAAAATCAAATCAGCTGACTCGAAAATGAAGGGTTTTCTCGAAAAGCAAATTTTTTGCAACGATATCGGATGTACCGACTGGACAAAATATACCGGTAAAGTATAGCTTCCGGTACCGAAAGTTGAATTTCAATGATGCTAGACAGGAATTTATATCATGTAAAAATATCAGTTTCGGTTTCACTCGAAATATAAATTCCCCTCATGCGTCATTTTACGGTAACCCTTGACTCTTAGTTAAGAATACCATCGCAAGATAAACGATGATTGCGCATCTTTTGGAACCTTCGAATCATTGAAATATCACTTCCGGTACCGAAAGCTGTACTTTACCGGTTAATTTTGACCAGTCGGTACATCCGATAAAGTTACATAAAAACCTTTTCTTCGAGGAAACCCTTCAATTTCGAGTCAGCTGATTTGTTTTTTGTTACCGCTATTTTAACTCTCATGGGAATCCGCTGACCAAAAGGTAATTTTTCGGATCTTTGAACCATTTTTTTGTGACAAATCTCAAAACCAAAAAAATTTTGAGTCTTAGAATGACCACAAAAAAATTCTCTACAAGATGAGCAAATAATATCTAACTTTAAAAATTTTGTATTTCAAATGGTCTGACTCAAAGTCTATGAGTCATAGTCTCTGAAAGGGAGTCACAGAAGTCTCATATTTTAACTCCTAAATGTTATACTACGCCTTCGAGTTAACCTCAAAATTGAACCTCCAAACGTCCAAATATTCGTAGAATAATAAACAAAGTGTTTCCAAAATTTTTATTAATCTTTTAACCATATCTCAAAAAATGCATACTAATTTTTTCAAAATTTTATAACGTGAAAAATGAGAAAAAATTTATTATGAACCATTCTTTGAAAAATAGCAAAAGTTTCACCACCGAGCTAATTTTCATGAAAATATAATAAATTATCAATGTCAGCGTTAATAAACGTAATTATGAAACTTCAAAAATTTAGAAATTTTCAATTTTTCTCTCTAAATTGTGAAATTGACAGCGGACAGATATGATATAATTGAATTTCCCCAATAATAACTCAAATAATTCGAAAACCTATCTTCAGTAACTAAAAACGGCTTGACATTGACAAAATTAAGCTCCTCATTTCCGGTTGTTATTTTGATTAAGTAATACACGTCGATGAATTATAAGGACTTTGACATTTAGACAGTTATAAGGACCAAACGGTATCAAGCCGAGGTCTTCTGAGAAATATATCTTTATCAACTAAGGCTCCGGAAGCGCGATACCACCTCCCTTACCAAAATATCTTTTGATCCCTCCGTATTTCATAAGGACAATATTGGTAAAAATGCTCGCTGGGTTTATTTTAATAGATACAAATCTGTTTTTAAGCATAAACAGCAATTTTTACCAAGATGGATCATTTCATATAATTAATATCTGATAAGCGCTTAATATTCAGAAGAAATGAACTGTATATGATGTACACAAAATAGCACACTTATTATTAGCTATTAAAAAATAATAAAACGTTGGATTTGTTTTTACAAAATATTATGAAAAGCGTTATTCCGGTACTTTATTGTCCAGAAAATGGAAAGTAAATTACACTTTAGAATATAGACTCGAAATGTACTGTATAATGAGGTACACTCTGAAAAATAAAGAAGTATAATGTATAAGGACGTATAATCTATAAGGCCGTTCACTTTATAAGGACGTATATTGTAAAAGGACGTTTACTGTATATAGACGTAAACTGTATGATAACGTTAACTTCATTAGGACGTATACTGTGTGATGACTTATAAGGACGGTATTCCGTATACTGTCACGGAATTGTTAAATTTGAACATGAAGAATTCTTATCTTGTAAATGTCCGAAACTAAAATTCGAAGCGTTGATAAAAACAATATGAATTTTATTTATTAATCATTTTATTTACTCCCTAAAAGTTTTCCTCTGCACCATGAAATTTAATTTCGGCTACCCATTTTGTTAGATTTCAGTTCCGACGAAGAAACTTTAACGGAAATTTTATTAAATCTTAGAAATTATAGGGCAAAATTCCCTCAAAAGGTTAAAATTCGCCACCAAACCTCAAAATAGGCTTCTTAAAACCCTTTTTTTACTACGAATTCCAAATAAAATTTTGGTAAAAATTGACTGGGTTAAGTAAATTAAATTTTCTAGCTGTCCAAAATTTTGCTGCCTGAATAGTGTTCACCACCACAAATTGTATTAATGTTTTTAAAACATATTATCCGTCATGCCGGCGTTCTTGCCTAACGTTAAAATCCTTAACATTTTTTCTTTAGAATTTTATCGAAGAAATCCAGAGGAGCAGCGATGATTTAGCCTTAATAACTAATGGCGAACATGTTGAAAAACGATTTCAGGTTAGAAAAAAACAACGTGGACTCAACGGATCGAACCCAGAGCGAACTCAACATAGTCATCAAAATCTTTGTAGCAAAAATCGGCTATTTAAAACCCATTTGGAAAGATGTCAATTGATTGACAGAAAAAAGTGAAATAACTACAACCAAAACATTTTTAACGCATTAATTGTCCGACTAATAATTGTGGTTAACCACGGTTAACCCTAACCGTCGTTATAATGCAATTCAGTAGGAGTTCTTGAAGACAGTTGGAACCGACAGTCTATCAGTTTTATTATCATAATTTATCGATTAGTAAAAAAATGGTTAACAAGGGTAGAAATGGAAAGTTTTTTTTTCGCCAAAACCACAGGAGTCTAGATAATTCTGATTACAAAATCATGATTTTTTGGCCTTATCAAATTACGCTGAAAATTTACTTCAGAATAAATGCCTGGATAGGCGTCTGTGGAAAATTGAATTATCGTTTTTTGAAGGCAAAGTGAAAATTTAAACCAAAATTAGGTTTAATCCGCCACGTGTGAGACTAAAACCAAAATCGGAGAATTGAGGTGTCGACATTGTCAAAAATCTGAGTAGTATGTGAGTGCCAAAGAGAGTGACTTTTTTATCACACCAAAATCCTATAATTACTGTGATTGCATTTCAGGCTTAAAACTTGATTTCAAAAAAGGGTTATTTTCATTGAAAATGGGCTCATTGATTCAAAAACGTTCAAGAAAATGTTGCTGGTAACATTCGTAACTTTTTATGATAATATGTTTCCAAAATTTATACTAGTTTTTCATTTAATTCATATAATTTGCTTTAAACAATCTGAATTTACTTTCAATCGAAATATTCGATCAATTTTTGATAGTCCGGTATTCATTTTAAATAAAGAAGTTTAAATTTTCGTCTATAAGACCATCTATCGGCTGATGATAAATAAATATCTGGATATTTTGATTGGAAGTGAATAAAACATTGTAGATAAAAATGTAATTGGAAAATTTTAAAATGAAATATAAAGCTGAAAAAATAAAGTGATTAAAAGCATACGACGATGAAAGTTACGTGTGTTTCTATCAAAATTTTCTCGAACTTTTTGGAATTAATAAGCCCATTTTTAGCTCATTTTAAAAGCTCACAATGCAATCACAGTAATTATAGGATTTAAGTAGGATTAAAATCGGCACTCTCTTTGCCCCTCACATTCAGGTACTAAATTTCACTGTGAGTGCATTTTTGGTTTAAAAGTTTTTTTAAAGGGGTTCTTTTGATTAAAAATGAACTAATTAACTCCAAAAGAGCTCAAAAAATGTTGGTCGCAACACCAGTAATTTGATACGTTTAACGCATAAACATTACAGCGAATAAACTTTGTAAATCCGCGTTTTAACACGAGTGAAATTGTTGGATGAATCGATGTTTTAAAGAACGCAACAAAATTCTGAATAATTTTGCGACCACACCTTTACAGATCTATTTTTTCAAAGCCAAACAACAAGGTTTTTTTCGCATAAACACTGTCAGATTGACTTTCAGTATTGCTTAATTAAAATGCAAAAAATTGACAAGTTTTGAGTTCTAAAAACAGAGTTATTTTGATTTATTTCCGGCATACTGCTGAAAATATAATTCTAAGGCCAACAATTTCTCGAAGAAGTAACTTCAGACACCATTTATTAAAAGTAATTCGTTGAACTATTCTAGTTTCATTTTTAAAGCATTTTGAAACCACTGATCTGTATAACAAATGGTTCTAAAATAAGGCGGTGGACATAGTGACTCTACTTTTTTTCTCAGTCACTCAAACAAACATTTTTTTTACTGAACAAAGTGTTAGTGAATTCCAGAGAAGCCCTAATGATAATCACGTTCTTTCCAAAATGTAAAATAATTTCTTAGTTCTAATCTCATAAAAAATAGTTTTTTTGTTTTTAATTTATACAACGTGAAATTTTATCCTGACAAAAAAGGTCGGCATCATGAGGAATCGAACAAGCACCCTCACAAACATTTTCGAATAATACCAAAAAACAGTTTTTGACTACTAGTTAGCTCAAAGTGATCGTATAACTCAATTAATTGAACTAACTTTTTTCTGATTTGTGATAATGATTTTGTGAAAATTGAAAAAAGTTGTTAAACCCGGAATTGAACCTATGAAGTAATTAACCGCTTATATGAATAAAGCCTCAATTGAACCAAGACAAGTTCAATTTTGAAATACTTATCGTTAAAAACGCTGACTGTCACATTTGAATTCCACACCTGAATTTTCACTTTTTACCTTATAATTTTATGCCATCACAAGGCCGTTCTTCCAATAATACTGCTGATTTAAAGTTTAAAGTTTACCTGATAATTTTATATTTCAAAGTCACAAACGGGTGACGATTAGATACGTATTTTGATGTAAATAATACGGTGGTATGAACGATATAATTGACGTTGCCCTCTCTGCGCATAATCATCCGTCTTTTGAACGAAACGGAATATTTGAAGGTAGGGGGCGAGAGTTTATTAAAAACAAACAAAAAATCTCAAAATTTGAAGAAATATCGAAATAAATTATTTTTTATTTTTAACTCCGAAGTGACCAATAACGTTTTTTTGTGACAAAATTAAAAAGAGAGAGAGTGAATGCATGGAAAATGTATTTCAGCAAAACTCGATAAATACTTTGATTCCTTGGACACGATTAAGAAAAAGTCGGCCTCATAATAATGAAAATCGACTTGACCTTCGAATCCGTACAAATATCGTTGACATAAATCGAGACAGTTTCAAAAAACCGGTGAGTTCTAATTTAATCAAGATTTTTACGTCACTCTCAATTTTGAAATGGATGTTTAGGAGTTCAAGATAACCAAAAAAATGTGAGCTCCTATGTAATCACTTTAACAAATTTCAATTTAACCCGCTCAGTCCTTTGGTTTAACAAAGTTCAGCTATGGAAATTATTTTCAAATATTCTACAGTCAGGTTTTTTATGTGAGACTTTATTATTTCAAAGTCAGCTTTGTCAGCTGAATGAAAACTAACTCATAACAATCCTATTTTTGGTGACCACAGAACGCGATGAAAACCGTTTGTTAAATTTAGCAGAGTACTTAGGTGAGAAAAACACAGACCCTTACGTTAGGGTCGCAAAGTTATATTCAGGTTGCAAAAAGTCGACTTTGCGTAATGATTTTTATTTTAATTTCAGACAATACCAGCTGATTCATATAAAAAAGTAATGAAAGGTAAAAATTAAGTGCAAATACAGTTTTACACAAACTAATTTACTTTATAATTTAATCTATGAAGTCTTGAAATTACAAAAATTATTTATTAATAAAAAGAATTCTGAGAAACATTATTTTATACAAAAAATTTGTTTGGGCATGCCCACCATGCTCATGAAAAATATTTTCTATTAAAAGAATGTTTTGGACAGGGTCGGCAGAGGTTGGCCAGGGTCAATCCGATCCAGGGAAGGGCATCCGAGCGATTTTCAAGATCGGTTCGGTTCGGAAATTTCGGGCCTCAAAATTTTACAAGATCGGATCGGATCGGTTCGGACCCGAGTTTGAAAAAATGTGATCGGATCGGTTCGGCGATATTGGCACAGTGGGCGATATCATATCGCCGATATGGAACAGAAATAAAATTATTGCTCAACAAATGAAAAAAACGTGTAGGCGGTGGAAATTACGTCATATGCGATTGTAATTTATTTTATAAGAGTTTTTAATAGGTTCAAATGAATTGTATCACCATAATTCGTAGAATTAAGTACTTTATCAAACGCATTTCCTAGAAAGGTGGAAGAAAATTTGGGAAATTCAATTTTTAAAATGACGTCATTCATGACGTCCACAACATAGTTGAAATATAAATCTCAAAGAAGCGATAAGGCACATTTGCGAAATCGGCACATTCAACGATATTGACAATCTAATTATTGAGCTAAAATCGTGAAATTGCGTAGTTTTTTTCGTCGATATCGGGCCTACCCCTGTAATTGGAAACTTTTCGAAAGTCTTTTTAGGATTATTATCAAATTCGAAAAAAATATTTTTGAAATCCGTGATAAAAATAAAACGCTTTTCTTGTAAAGTCCGATTTGAAAGTAAATTATCCGTCATTTTCTGAACATAATAATTTGAAATCAGTAATAATATAATCCTTTTATGAAATTTAATGATAAAAACACGCTTTTAAAGCAGTAATTTTGAATTATTAGCTTCACGGTGCGCAAAAGTATCCGATCCGATCACATATCCGATCAGATCGGACATTTTGTGATCGGATGTGATCGGTTCGGATCTGCTCGGAAGCAATCTCAAAATTTGAAGATCGGATCGGTTCGGGCCCGATTTGAAAACAACGTGATCGGATCGGATCGGTTCGGAGAAAAACCCGATCTGATCGGTTGCTCGGACCTGCTCGGGTATTTCCGAGCAGATATTTTAGCTCGGACGCCCATCCCTGATCCGATCAAGTTTTATTTTCGGGTCAATCCGATCAGGTCAATCCGATCAGGTTTTTCAAGTCGGTCTGCCGACCCCTGGTTTTGGCTTTATACACAAAATATGGTAAAGGGGAGATACATTTTTAAGAGCGGTTCATATCTCAGGTGAGTTTGAAGGAAGTATATGTAAGGTGAAATATTTTGAAAATGAGTTGCATGGGTCAGTCGCATTCTCCGCCCACTTCTATTCATACAAACCTCTGTTAAAACTATCCAACTTTTCAAAAATTCTTATTTATCTTATACTAAAAACAAAAAAAGACGCCTTCAGTCAATCAAAAGTCACAAATGTTCTATTGAAAACAAAAT
>SCLH01000336.1:42742-68837 GCA_004367855.1 Oikopleura vanhoeffeni
TGAGTCACTATCATTTGCAGACTTACAGCTAAAAAGTTTCAGATATGTCAGAAATAAAGTTTTAGAAAGCCCAGACAATTACTTTATGACCCCTTAGAGAAAGATAAGAAAGCTAAAATTCTGCGTCAGTCTTCCTTCTGTCACTCGACTCTTCGAGCGCCCACCTACTGATTGCCCATTTCTTTTATTCGACTATGTAAAATATAGTTGACAGATTGACCAGGGACTCGACAAATGAAAAAATAAGTAATTTATTTCCTAGGAGCCCAGTGTGGCTTGACCCACAATTCAATCATAACATTAGCAACAACTTACCAGGAGCCTTCAATCATCTGAATAAAGTAAAAATTATCAGGACCTCCTAAGACAAATAAATGTAGTGTATTATCCGGAGACCGCTCAAATCTAAACGATTCTTTTCATGGATATCTGAGAGAAACGTAGGTAAAGCTTAAAATAATATTAGTGAAAATTACCAGGAGCCCCCGTAATCGGATGGGAACAAGAAATTTAAAATTGTTGTGCAAAAAACGAAAAAACACGTAGATGCTTCCAAATGACGTCATATTGACGACAAGTTTTGAATTTTTAAGGAGGTTTCCACAATAGATTCGTATGAAGTTAATAACCAAATGCTGCTAGACTTAAATACTCCACCAAGGCAATTCAAATAAAAGTTTGAAAAGACTAAATTTGGGAAGTGTCCAACCTGAAATCTGACGTCATTTTTTACGGTCCAAGAAGAATTCGAGAAATAAATCTCAGAAAATTTCGGGCGATATTGGAAATTTTCGGCGATATTGGCTACATTCGGCGATATTGCCGGCCACGGCAATAATCGGCCGCTCCTGTATATAGAGTCAGATATGGCCGATTAAAAAGGGCACGTGTTTAGCCAGCATAATCGTGTTTTTTTTATGGTTACATAACTAGCGTTTATTTTCCTGGAATTTACTCCGAGACATAGTTACACATAATTGTTCGTTGTACATAATATAGGCAAATTTTCGATGGCGAATTTCAGATAACTCAAACCTTAACTATCATTGACTGGAAACTTTCAACTGATTACCCGATTTTTTTTTTCTTCGACATATCGGTTCTCCGAGAACAGGGTTTGTTTTAACAAGGTAATGTGATTTACCAGGTAATTTTCTTCAATCTCATTTTATAAATCAGCCTAATTTTCGAATTTTGATATTGATTTCTATCCGTCACTTGTGTTTGAAAAAAATCCTCAATCTATTTGATATAAAAAATATTTCTCCTGTTACTCAAGTCTTTATTCAGAAATCAGCTCAAATATAAACTATTCCTCGCATTCCTCTAACTTTCGGAGTTTTTTCGGGGAGAATTTAATCCGTGGTAAATATGTACAATGCACGGTTGCATTATGCACCTCTATAGTCTGAAGATGATAAACTTTGATACAAAATATTTTTCAATATAAAATTTAAAACAAAAAAAAATGATGGTTTTGTTTTTCATTCTTGGGGGAACTTTTTTTATAAAATTTTTTGCTTGTTGGGATTTAAGATTTTAAATTTTTTTTGTTTAGACCTGCCCATACTATTCTCAGACAACTGGATTCTGTAGTAAAATCCACGCAACATGAAAGAAAAATTTGCAAGTGTTTTCAAATGTAGTGATTTCCTTCTCCTCTATTTCGTGTTATGTGGACTATTGAAAATTCTCGGTAAATTCTTGAATTTAGGCAAATAACCTGAATTAAAATATGTGTGATCAAACGATACGTTTTCAAAGGTAAATATTAAGACGACAAACGGACACGGGACTATTTAATTTACTTACTGATCAATTGTAAAAAACCAGGTCAATTTTTTCGTCTGTCAGCAATTTTTTGGGCTTTTGGTGAGATGTTGAGCATTGATGGTGCAAATTCATTAATTCTTTTATTCTATTTTGCTCCTTTACTCATCAAAAAATCTGCCTCCGCGCAACGGGACGCTAATACTCTATTGCACCACGCGAGAGCTTCCGCCGCGCCGCTGACACCATCTTTGCCTTCTGTAGTAAATAATAATAATGAATTACAAAAACGAAATTTTTTCTACTTGCAAAGCTTTTTGGATTTGTATACCGTAATTGTTGTTCTGTGACAGCTTTCAAGAACATTTCTCTGTTAAGTCTTTTGTAGTATTAGAAATTTTGTTGACAGTTCCAGTTGATTGCGAAAGAAATCATTTTTTTTTTTACAATAAAACCTTTCTTGAATATAATAAAACAGTTTTATAAGAGGAAAATCTAATAGAGATCAACCCGAAATGTATGGAAGATTTTAAAAACGAATCAGATTCCGATAAGGGATCGGGCATGGAAAATGATGACCGAGAATGCAAAGACAAATATCACCACTGTAAGCAAAATAATGATCAAGTATGCTCTTTTTTATTTTGTCATATTAAAGTAATTTTGGATAGTTATAAAATATAATAAAATTTATTTTTTTTAATTTCTTTCTAGAAATTATCAATTAAAAAAATAATTTTTTTGTACGATTCGTACCTCACCGAAGTAAGTGTTAAACATATTAATAAATTATAATCAATCTGTTGCCGTTTTGTCAAACTTATTCCTATGTGCATAGTTCCCTTATTTGGGCAATGATGTTCCTATTCTGCGCGCTCATTGTATTGTGAAGAGACAAATTTTTTCAGTTTTTGTTGAATATTTGAAGTTTTCTTACAAAAATAAATATTAAAATGACCTGAATAACTCAGGCTGAGTTATATTTCAAAACAAATATAATTTATTAAATATTTATTCGAATAAAAAGCAGTTTTAACTACAATTGATGTTTCAAATTATTTGAAATATATTTCTCCTGTATTGTCAAAAAATTATTAAAAAAATTTGTAATCTTTGTAAAATTTATGTTGTTTTCAAAATATTGGCATTTTAAGATTCTTAAAATATTTTTGTGAGCTAATTCATAGTTTTATGAATGAATTTTTTGATAATTATTCTTAACTTAAAAATAATATTTGTTTTTGAGAATAAGAAGTAAAGTATCGAAAGTTTGATAAATAATCGAGTTAATTAATTTTCTAAAAATAAACTTTATTTTCAAATAAACTACAAATTAAAACACTTAACGGAAAGACTGTACTTAGAGGTCAGATTACAAAAATTACAGAGAAATTTTTTGGTTTATTAAAATGCGTATAAGAAGATTAACTCATTATACAGCTTTCCACTGTTTCCAAGAAGTGGTTTTGGATTCGTATCGAACTTCAGGACCAAATGACTTAACATTTAAAACAAAAAACAATCTCTTTATCAAAATTCAAAGAAATATATTCTTGTTATACATTTTATTTGCGTTTCATTGTGGTAATTCAGTTGCATTTTGGATACAACCAACAAACGTATGGTTTAATATCATATAAAAAACATTAAATTCTATGTGTTTTTATAGACGTTAATACTTAAACTAACACCAAACAATAATTTTTACATTGAATCAAAAATATTGTTATTGCTGAAAACATTCAATAAATTGGAAAAAGACCAACTAATAATATTCCAGAGTATATTTCAATTCTGGTGTTGTTAGATAACATGGGCCTAACCAGGGTGGTCTACTCGTACAGTTTGGTATTACATACAGCACCAAAAATCGGCTACTAATTATAGCATTGTGAACAAACTAAACATCAAATACGATTTGATTATCATTTGTTTTCACAACGGATTTGCAATACATTAATGGGAACGTTTTTTGTTGAAAAATAATTTACATTTATCTATATAGCGGCATTCGAGACGTACGAAACTTATGACCTAAAATAATAAATGTGCCGAACAATTAACCTTATTGGGTTTATTTAAAAGAAGAGTCCACTCAATTTCAACCGCCTCACCTTGCCTTTTTGCGGTGGCAGTTATATAGCAGCTTGATTTAATTCGCTAAAGAAAACTGCGTTTCTCGTCAAAATAAGGCAATCGCGAAAAATGTCAAGATTGGCTTGAACTGTTACTCTTGCATTTTCGGGTGAACTCTGTTTGTTTGCACATGACTTAAATGGTTACTTATTATTAATTACCAGATCCAGACTTGACAATTTAACCCCTATAAAACAATAAAAGTCACCGTAAAAAGTGCCAAGAAGAATATCGAAAACTAGATAACTTTTGTAATTTTTTGCAAACGGTTTTCAATTGCATTCTAACGTAATTTGTTATCCAATTTCTATGATGTATTTTGAACGAAGTATGAGCTTACTCAAATGTTGTCTTCTTTGGCATGTTTTAATTTGTATGTAACATACGTATGTATAGTGAATTTTCTGAGAGAATCTGAGGAAATATTTAAGAATGTAGATCTTTATTTAGAAATTGCAAGGAATAACTAGTAATTTTTTGAAAAAATGTTCTCTCTTCAATTATCTTTGTTTCTCAAATGAGCAAAAATTACGAAAAACTTGCACACTTCTATTTTTTTGTAATTAACATTATTCACAATAAACTGTCGTCAGTTTCTGCAAAAATTTCAAAAAATTTTTTATTCAAAGAAGAGCATTTTTTTGAGAAGTGTTCATGTCACTCGTATTTTTTTGAATCAAACCTGTACGCAAAAAGATATGAATTGAACCCCATTTTCTTTTTACTAGGCTTAATGTCAAAGTATTTTTTTTTGCAAAAATATCGCATCCGTCAAATTGTTATGTTTTTCAGTTTTTATTGAATAAGTTTTTTTTCTTTTTTTATTATCACCTTTATTCAACACTTTTGTACAATCCTTTGCTCTTCTGATTTAGGAAACTAGTTGTGTTTTTTTAAAAAGTAGGTGCGGTATCAGTGTGAGGATATATTGTAAAAAGACAGAAAGTAAAGTTTGCAGTGATCATTTCAACAAATCGTCCATATTTAACATAGAAAAGTCGTCATTATCCTCAATTATAATTACCCTTCAAATTGCGATGTTTTCCGTCCGGATACCTACAACTTCTGAAAAAATTGAAAAAAGGGTTAAATACTTTTCAGTTTTCTCCATGCATTACCGTAGTAACTTATATTCCCCATTTTTAATACCGCTCTTTTTAGAGCAAAATAATATCTTAAAAATAATACAAATGCCACCAAAGTAACTAGTTTGGGAATTTGAACATATTTTGACTTTGTTGGCTTAGTGAACAATCCGGGCCTAAAATGCCGTGTTTGGAAACTGCGATCTTAGTAACACTGGATTAAATTAGGCTCATAGCCTTTTTTATTTTCACTTTTTAAGGCTCAGGGATTCGCGTAAAAGTAGTGTTGTGTTGTCACATAATTTTTAACACCTCTAAACAGTGAATTCACTGTGACTGGCTAACGCTCAAAAATCGTTCAAAAATACGGTGAAATTACCAGCTTATATAAATATTTCTAAATACCTTGAAAGAGTAAAAGCTTTCATGTACGTTAGGATACTATAACCGCGTGTACCCACGCCAATAACCATGGAGATTATAGTCAAACATACTGTAAAGATATTTACTGGTACCAAGGTTCAAACGAAATACGAACAAGATTACTAGGTACTCAAACGTTAGAAGTTATCACTGTTACCAAGAAAATCAGTAATTATTTTACTCCTTGGCGCAAAAGCTTGAAAGCCTCGTTAAGTTAAAGTTATATGTTTCATCACAGCGCATCACCGTGCTTTGGGAACAAATAATATAGTTAAAATCAAATTTCGAATTTCATGAATTAGTTTGCATCATAATTTTAAGCAAACTGTAAATTTGTGTTAAAAGTAAAATAGAGATGGCTTTAAATCAGGTGCGCGCGACTTATGTGCAGAAAATGACATGTGTGTGAGTTCAATTAGTATTTATCAGCTAAAAGAAAAGCTTGAAAAATTGATGGTAAACATTTAAAACACACAGGTACCTCCTTAAATACAGTAAGGAGTCCCGCGCACCCTAGTTAGTGTTCAATTTTTGCGAAAAAATACAGGTGGAAAAATTTATTGAACCGGTTGCATTAAAACGATTTCTAATTATCTCCGGCTAACCAGATTAACACCATTGAATTGGTACATTTCTTTTTATTTGACTAGAATGTTCCAAAAAATTATTGTTACACATTTTAAAATTCGAAATTTATTTTGAGTGGTTTATGGCTGTTGGAACCTCCCCTTAATGCTCATGATTGGGTAACAAAAACTACTGCGGTAGATTCTCCAGTCTTAGCCAATCTTTTTTTTGGTATCATTCTCTGCATTAATTTTCAAAGATTCATTAAAAATCAAATAGAAACTTGTTTGTCAACGAAATTGAGTCGCAAAAGTCAATCCTGATAAATCCGCTTATATTAAATGAGAACGGAAAAAATGCTCTACAGTCAGAACTTTTTCAAGATTTTAAGGATATGAATAATAATATCTCACGTTTGCTATTAATTACTTAACTTCCCACGTTTTTCCGGATAATGATTTTAACTTCACATTTGATTAAAATGAAAAATGTTTATCCGTTTTTTATAGGCTTTAATTTTCACGATTTCTCAGCCGTTAATACTACGATAAGATTATAGCTGATTTTGAGTAAATAAATCACTTGATTAGAGCAATCATTGAAGAAAATGATGCTTCGCAAAAGAGACGGTAGGACCAAAGAGGTAAAATTCAATCTTAAATAAATTTTACTCTTGAAATGCTAAATTTATTTAGTTTCGTGTCGGCTCGATCGGACGAGAAATGGAATTGTTGAATTTCGCACCGATGAATTCCAAGAATTATTTAATTGATTTCTTCGAGACGTCTTCGGATTTTTGAAAATTGCCAATTAAGTTATAAAACGTCAGATTCGGCTATTAATATGCAAATTGATGATAAATATCTTTTAACCAAAAATTCGCAACATGCCTTTTTAAACGTCACCTTTAACCTAAAGTGAATTTGAAATGAGAGTTATCTCTATAGCGCGTTGTTTCGAACTCCACTGGCTATTGGCTAAGTGATTGTGTTTAGTGATAAAACCTTTAAGGAGATTGCACTAAACGTAATTGAACTAAAAGTGATTCGCATTCAATCAGGTTTGACGCTCCCAATATCAAGCCCCTTGCCTATTTCCTACCCAAGACAGTCACTGATACAACATAGTGGGAGTTCGAACACGCGCAATAGAGATAGCCGTACATTTTCAAAGATTTACTAAGGTTTGAAAAATAATCATAATTATGAAAAAGGTATATTATATCCTTATTTCACTTTGGGTGAACTTTTTTAATGAGTGCTGGAAAATGAGAAGCTTTTCAGTCAAAAATAACTACCAGATGGTGAAACAGAAGATCAACAATATAAATTCAGAAAATTTTTTTTTTCGGAGGGTTATTAATTGCACCTGCTATTATTTGGTTTAAGAATGCGCTGCATTGGCTGATTTGCCAACTATTGCTTTTCAAAAAATGGTCTTCAGATAAGAAGCTGAATTAAAGTTTTTAAGTAATAAAAATTTTGAATGCATTCACAAAATTTTTTGACACCATAGAGGATACAGTGCGGTGAAAAATTAAAGTAACATCAATGACTGAATTCTAAAATCAGCTTCGTCCAAAAATAACCCAGAACGTTGAAAATTGTAGTTCCATTAATAAGGATCCATCTACTCAAATTACAAAATTATCAGATTTTTTTAGCGAATGTTGTTTTTATGCCAATATATTCTAGTAAAATGTTTCGTTATTTCATAATAAACAGAGGATTCTACGATTGGTACGTTATAACAAGGTTAACCCTAAGCTTGCATTTTTATCTTCATGTCTTTATTGACAAAAGACCGTTTTCAACATGTCATACAGTGTCCAATTTTCGTGACTATTACGGCAGACCACAATCAAGTATAAAAAAATTCAAGTTATTTCGTGAACCACTCTCAAATAATTCGAATTAAAACGAAAGTATCAAATTTTCCACCGTTTTTCTAAATCGCTTTGACATTGAACTTTTTGTTTTTGCCCTCATTTAGCATATCTTTTGTGGCACGTTCAAACGAATTTGGTAATTAATTATGGATGTTAACTGTATACAGTTTGATTAAAGTAATCTACCTGTATTTTATAGTGAAAAAATACTAACAAAATCCAATATAAACGTTTAAGATTAATCTCCGATATAAATAACTGAAATCCAAATAAACTTATTAGACCTGTGTTTGAATCAAAATCACTCAACTTCTACCACTTTGACGACCTCTAGTGGGAGAAAGCTGACCGCGAGGCCCATTTTAGTTCAAGTTAAGTATCATATCAAATTTTCAGTCCAAATTTTTTAAAGGGAACTGCCGTCCCTTAGACGCAATTTGCCAACAGTTTTTGTAAACCGCTTTAAATTGAACTTTTTGTTTTAAAACCCTTATGAGCAAACAGTTATATTATGAGAAATACATCACTCTCTTAGCAGCATTAAATAGGCTTAAAATTTCATATTTGAATAACTATTGTTCAGACCCCTTTCCTAAGTTTTACCGGTCTGACGACCTGACCCTGGAGAGCCGTAGCTTTCTAGTCGAAGCGCCACCGAACCAATGGCTTAAAATCTGTCCGCATCTAATATATTTAATGATCTTTATTCGATTCATTACATTATAAGGATAGATCAACTAGTTGTAGAAAAAACGAGCCTTTTGGTGAAACGTGGTTTTTACTTGTCAAGGCTAGCGAGCAAGACTTAAATTTCAAACAACCCGAGATGATTCAAATATATGATACACCCACTGATGCTCAATATTTAATTATTATCCAGTTTTTTCGAAAAAAATATTAATTTTTTACAAAACACTTTGAGAAGAAAAATTGAAAATCACTCCGTGAAATTTTGCTGAAAAAAATATAATTTAAGGTCGAAATAATGGTAAAATTGAGTCGACATGGTGGAATTTTTTTCTCGAAAATTTGCCTTTTAATAATATCTTAAATTATTATTTTGACAAAATTAAAGAAAATTCATCATCATGTTTAACTTGTAGACAGTCACTTCAACAAGCCATGACAGGTTCACGTTTTTTAATACTTGAACTTATTTATTCACAAAAATAGTTTTGGCGACTGTGCGAGTTGATATATATTCATATAAAATTCTTCCAAAAATATTGTCAAAATTTAGATTTTCACAAATTTATTTTTTTTTATTTTTCAATTATTAATATTAAACAATAATCTGAAAGTTCATCCATTTTGGTTTAATTATTCATTAGATATTCTAATAAGGGCATCTGTATTTTTTTAGAAAAAAATGAATTTAAGTTGTGATTATCTTAGATTAATTAATAATCAAACGTTTAATTTAAAACCTTACGCTCCCAATTGGAATACAATAATTTCTCAAATAATGGATCTGTATCAACTGTTTTGAATTTAGGAAAACATTGCAAGAAAAAGATAATTTGGGTAAAAAAATACGATTTTGTCAAATACGTCAATTTGAGTATTAATTGAGGATAATACGTACCTCAAACATGGTTTTAGCGTACTTAAATTAAAGTCTTGGGAAATCAAAACATTCAGTACGATTACGATTCAGAACGTTAACGTTCTAAAATCTCATGCACGAATTTGCAAATTTTTGGTGACGAGGTGTAAACTTAGTAAATCTTTGACATTTATGTAAATTACAGTGGTCCCGTAACTCACCACTAAAAAATTGAGAAAACTTGTCTAAAATTTAAAATTATTTAAGGAGCTTACCCAAATGTATTTCCCATTAGGATGTTCCATTTCACACCTTTTTGAAAGGGTCGCTGTTATTGAATTTAATTATCCGACCACAGTTTTTTTGTACCATATAATTTAATAAAATTAAGTACCCAGCCGAGTGTTGTGTCTTTGAATAAACGCGTTCTAAAACGCTTTTTCGAAAGCGGCTTGGATTTGGGCTGTTTAGTACCAATTTCTTGACGATCCCGTCTTCAAGGGTTCATACTTTAGCTGGATATCTTACGTAGCTTTAAATTAAGCTTATAGACTAGTATATTAGATTTTATTTCCAGTGACTGAAAAAACACGGTATTCGAGCCATAAAATTCCTATTTAAATATTTTGTAATTCCAAATTTTCAGAAAATATGATAGTTATAGAATAACGAGCCTTCTGAATTTTCAGCTCATTTAATCGGTTCAAGTTTGCGGTCTATTCGTAGCACTGAAATAATCTTTTGGGTACTTAGTGTCTTCCTTATGACTGCAAGGTCGAACAAATAAATCTTAGAAGGACGCTTAACTCGTAAAGCCTCGCTATATAATAAAAATGTTCTAGACTTCAAGTTAATGATAAAGAACAAAACGGAATAAGCAACTAGTTCAGCTGAAAAACAGTCTACATTTTCGGCACGTTAAAATTGGTCAAAGAATTTTTGCATCCCGACTCTCGGTAGGCGCTGTTTAAGGTGCTCAATATTTTTTTTAGGACTCAGAAGACTTTGAAATTTTCATTCGGATTGGTTCAAATTTCGACTATCAAAATTGGGCTTAAATTTATCGATCAAAAGTTTCATATTTGTGATAAGCGCAAAATTCCACTAAAATTTTTAATCTGAAAATTTTTGAACATCAAAATATTTGAACGACCGTCGAGACAGCTATGCAGTCCTTTTAAGACGTAAACATTCAAATCTCAAGAAAAATCATCACTTCATTAAATGATATATTCCCGCAAAAACGGGTTCGAAAATGCGGGATATTTGTTGGTTGAGAAAGTTTCTCCATCTCTGATTTGATTAAATTTCCACCCCAATTTATAACGTTGACTTTTTACTTTCATTTAGCGATATTGTAGAATTATTAGACTGCACATAGTGGCATATGTTCAAGTAAATATTATTAATAATAAGCTTGTGTCACGTCGGTGGTAGATTTTTAACAGCCACAAATTTCTGCTAATGCATGTAAGGTGAAACTGGCTTTTAATGAAGGTATTTCTTAGGTTTGGTTATTTTTACCAACCAATGACAGCGTCTGATTTTCTCTGCGTTATCAGAACTGTAAAAAATCATGCTTTTTTGAACTATAATTTAATTTTATTAATTTTCTTCGATTTTTTGCACATTATATCAAATCAAGTTTATTGGCGCGTTGTATCACTTATTTAATTTTAATTGGCTTAGAAGATATTTATTTATAATACAGGAACTCAGAAATAATTCTAATCAACCGAAAACTTATGTTGACTTGCATATATTTTCAATGCAAAATGTTTCAATAAAACTGAGCTTGTCCATCCTTGTTTTGTTATAGATTATAATCGATTAGTTTGACCGTTTATAGGAACTCGTTACCAGTCCGACTGTATACAAAACTACCAAATAAATTGAATTGTTTTTGGACAAAACACTAAGAATTTATCCTCATGTCCTTTATAATGAGTAGGAGGGCAATTTTATTACAGTAACAAAATTAGATTTTAAACTTACATAAATAGTGTTGACAGCGTCTTCGAAAAATAAGCTGTCTTGCAAATAGAGCAATGACACCGCAAAAAAGTTATTTTTTGTGAACCTTTCTAATTTTTAAATTCGAGCTACCCACTAATTAATCTATAGAAAATTAACCTTCCTTAACTTTCCGAGTCATTCGACATTGATAATTGATATTCACGAAAAAAACCGTGATCTGATATTAAATCCAAAAACTACCGTATATGTGTTTAAGATGTGTGTTTAAAAATCGGCCACTTAAGTCTCTGCTCTCAGAAATCAATTATTATTATTTCGAAATGATCATTTTAAATTATATTTAAATAGCTCATTATGGTCTTTTAATAAATTATTGCCTTCAAATCCGGTTTAAAATTAATCATGATTTTTATGCCCTAATACCGCAGTTATGTCGACTTCAATTAACTTTTCTCATTCAATGGAGAAAAATATAACATCAGAGGATTAAGGTGGGTAATGATATTTTTTTCCAAGCACCGAGACGATTTTGAACTGTCACTTTAACAGTCTGTTTTGACGTGTAAGGAGCCAAGTATAGCTTAAGAAATATTTTATTTGTCTTGTAGAGCTGTCCTTATAAATCAATGAATTTTTTGAGCACTTGAGCGGATTGAGCATTTTATGAGCTGGAATCAACAAATTGAGTTTTTCCTTATCGCAAAAGGGTCACTTAGTGAGAAAAATATAAATTACAATTTCAGTGGATAGGCTCTAATTTAACAACTTTTAATTTTTAACCGATGAGGTCAAATCGGATTATTTCAATGCGTGATTTTGGTCGAGACGCCTGACATGATAAATAGCCAATTCATCATATTTTGAGTGATTTAGCAGGCCACTCATATCTTTCCGGGATTTTATGGAAAAATTTGATTAAAATAGTATTTTAAATCTTATTATAAATTGGCTTTGGCCATAATTCCTTCCCATCAATTTTTCAACCATTTTGAGCAAAGAAATCTTTAGATCTTTTTAGCCAGCAAGGTAAAAAACTGTTAAGCCACGAGGGTTAAGTTAAAATCAGATACCGACCCCGTTTTCTGCGTCTAAAACCCACACCTAATTCCTTATCTGTTTAAAACACGTCTTTTTTTCTACCGTTTTCAAGAAATTATTTAGCGAAATAGTATTATCGAATAAAACATGAGAATTAGCATTTTTTCATGCCATGTTTTTATATGCTGAAAACCTGGATACAATTCATGCTAATGATCCCGAAACATTGAGTTAAATGCCGAAGTTTATAATGATAGACCATAAGGCCAGGATGAGCAGATAATAGTAGCAGAAAATCGAGTTTGAAGCTATGTCAATATAATAAGGCTTGTTTCTTAGTTTAATTATTGAGCCCAAGTTAATTAGTTATTTTCCGTATAAATTTACCCCAACGTGCACGGTATTGTTCGGCAAACAGGGATCTGGAATGTAAAGGTTTCCTCAAATTTGGTCTCAGGAAATGTCAAAACAGACCAAAAAAATTCATTGCTTCAATTTCAGAATCAAATGAAAATATCATCATTCTTCAGAAATTGATTTACTCTCAAGTTTATTCTTGATCAAGCTGGTGTTCAAAAAACTCACTACACGTAGAAACATGCAATGTCAGTTTTGTATTACAAAACAGCTGTTCAATTTTACAACTCGTTTTATACCGTGCAGTTTAAGAAAATGGGTAAAAAGTATATTTTTCAATATCTTTATTTTTGTAAATGCATATCATTTTTGATGCCCTTTACATCAACTGACACGGTATATATGACTCTAAAAATTTCTATTTTCACTTTTTTTTTAAATAACAATTTGGGCTATTGAAATAAAAGACTATTTACTTTCTCTAATTTAAAAAACTTAGATAAAAATAACTTCTCAAAATAAATCATATCAGTGAAATTTTTTTGTTTCCTAATTTTTTTCCTTGGTACTTGACCAAAACTTAAAAATTACACAATTTCAGTGCTTAGCCAATTCCTTTTTTAAAATCAGATATGTAACGCTTCCGTTCACCGGAAAAGTGCCGAAACCGTATATTTTCTTATAAAAAGTACCGAAGAAGCTAATATAGTCGTAAAGTTTTCTTTTTTGCATATATTTTTCGCTGAAAATAGCATGTAATATATCTCACTAATCCAAATCGCGAGTGCAGTGATTACTGCTTTAAGGGGTGACTTTTCTACTTCAAATTTAGATCGATTGAACTCCGCAAAAGGGATAGAATTGAATATTTTTAACTTACTTTTAATTAAGGAAAAAGTGCCATTAATCCCGCCCATCTATAATTAAAACGCCATCGTCAACATCTGATTAAAATTTTTGTAGTATACATTTGGCGAACATAATTTAGGTCGACCTTTTTAGATGCTTATATTTTGCTATGAATGTTGTTAGGCGAAATCAGCAGTACGAGTAAATACAATTAACGAAATATTGCAATTCTGATATAAATTTTTAATTTCTGGTTACGAACCGGTGGTTTATATCGAAAATCCTGCCTATTCGTCGAAATTTATCACCACGTCACAAAAATAGAAAGTGACTAATAAATTACTGGATTATCGAGAAGTCAATGAATCACTGGAATTCTCTATTTGTGACGTCGTGATAAAATTTGACTCAAAGGCAGGATTTTCCGATGTTATACAACCAAAATGCAAAATTTTATTTTTTCGACAAATTTTTCTTCTCCACATTTTTTTACTTCAAATTGATAAATTATGCACCTACGCATTTCTGAAAGCAAATAATTAAAAAAATAACCAACTGTTTATTTACAAAAAATGTAAATTTCACATTTTTGCCTAGTTTCAACCATTTCAGAATGCTTGAATAATTGTTCTATGATCTTGAGGTCAAGGTTTGCCAAAATTTTGGCCTAATCCGGATGACTTTTATGGAGCTTTAAGGAAAATTAATACGGCTCTATTAAATCAAATATATACTGTAGCTGCCACTGATTTTCCGGTATTAAATTTGGTTAAACAGCTATTTTTGACTCGGATTATGAGCCGCTGAAAACGTGATTCTGTGGCCAAAAATACATTAATCGAATTTTTCATATAATATTTTGAGAATAAATTTATTTTTTTGAAATACATGCATATGTTTTATATGATTTGTCTGAATTTTTGTCAGAAAGACTTTCAATCGAAAAATCCAAATGCAATACATTTTACCATCTTTTTAAATTTCAATATTCAGCTTCTAATTTTAGTAATTTTGATTTTTTGCTCTAAGACTTTTACTAGACAATATCCAGATGCTGAATTAAACATTGCCATTAATTTTCGACTTCAGCTATTTATGTTAAATAATCAATTTTGAATTTCTGTCTGAAAGTCCATTAGCCGAGACATCAAGACACAATATTTATGCCAATTGATACAATGTAATTTTGGAAAAATACAAATTAAGATGAACTTCTAAAATTTCCAAGCTAGATAAATTTTTAAGTTAAGTGAAATTTCATCTAATAATTTTAAATTCGTTTTGGCCAGACGATAATAATCAAAATATATTTATAATCAACATGCTATCTATTTCATTGTCAATAATGAATTTTGACTTTTTTATGAAAGACTATCAGTATTAAATAAATTTGAGATTTCTGATTTTGTTCAATTAGAACTTTATTTGCACGCTTATTTTCAGAACCGAGACGGAAAATCCAATTTCAAAATTTGTCTCTTCGATTTCAAAACTTTTATTTTTTTTTGTCCAAAATGCCAAAGCCGAGATTATTTTTAATTAATCTAGCTGTTTTGCGGCGATGTTAACGTGAATATTCTGCCTGCTTAAATATTTATATACCGTAGAAGAACATAGTTAGCACTTTGAAAGCGCCCTGTGTGTTACCACTAATGACCAATTATATTTTCCACTTATTTTACCACGTAATATATTGGCAAGAAGTCAGCAAGGCGACGTATCATTTTATTACATGTATACTAAATCATTATGAAAATTAATCATTATCTTGTAAGTGAGGTTCAAATTTAAACGGTTAATTAACCGGCCTAAGACGGTTTATCTGTCGAAAAGTGACTTTTTCCCGGTTAAAAAAAGTAAAAAACGTTATTTAGTCGACTCATCCCGTTTCAGCGTTCGATAATACCGTCTTGGTTTTAATATTATTTTTAAAAGCTTGGTAAGATTTTGAATTCAACATCAATTTTATTTGCAGAAAACTCGTAAAATATGACTATTCAAATCTGAAAAATTTTATTAGAAGATTTTTCATATTTGCAAAATTTTGCAGAGAAACATTTGATTTTTGCGTTTGTACATATACATGTGTATAAACAATGCTCATGTGCATAGGTTCCTTATTTGATCATTAGTTCCGAATTGACCGTGCTCTTATAAGTCAACCAATGAGGTCCATTGTAGCATAAATTTATAGTTTTTGAAGATTTACTCTGTCCAATAGACTGTCGAATTGACAATAGTTCTAGAATTTGGACTTGATCATACCGTCTCTTTAACTGGTGTCTCAGTTAAAAACTCTGCTCCGAAATAAATTGAGGTAAAATAATATTGAGACGATTTGTAATCGGAATTAAGAAAGTAAAAATGGGTATGATATTCTATAGCTCATCTTATAGATAATTTATTTTGCTCATTTTAAGACGTAGGATTTTTTTTGGCTTTGAGATTTTTTTCAAAAGCGACGATTTTTCCCAAAAAGCGACACCACCCTTAAGGTGCGAAAGTGATTCTTTTGGCGCGGGTTTCATAAGAGTTAAAATGGCGGTATCAAAAATCAAATCAGCTGACTCGAAATTGAGGGTTTTCTCGAAGAGCAGATTTTTTGGCAACGATATCGGATGTACCGACTGGATAAAATATACCGGTAAAGTATAGCTTCCGGTACCGAAAGTTTGAATTTCAATGATGCTAGACGGAAATTTTATCATGTAAAAACATCAGTTCGGTTTCACTCGAAATATAATTCTCCTCATGCGTCATTTTACGGTCACCTTGACTCCTAGTTAAGAATACCATCTCAGGATAAACGATGATTGCGCATCTTTTGGAACCTTCGAATCATTGAAATATCACTTCCGGTACCGGAAGCTGTACTTACGGTTAATTTGACCAGTCGTAAATCCGATAAAGTTACATAAAACCTTTTCCTCGAGGAAACCTTTCAATTTCGAGTCAGCTTATTCGTTTTTGTTACCGCTATTAACTCTCATGGAATCCGCGGACCAAAAGGTAATTTTTCGTACACTTTGAACTATTTTTTGTGACAAATCTAATATCAAAAAAAAATCTTGCGTCTTAGAATGACACAAAAAATCTCTACAAGATGAGCAATAATATCGGTACCATTTTTTAACTTTCAAATTTTGTATTTCAAATGATCTGACTTTAGACTATGCTCTAGTCATGATTCATAGTCTATGAGCTAGTCTATGATCATAGGATGAGTCATAGTCTTGAAAGGGAGTCACAGAAGTCTCTTATTTGAACTCCTAAATTTATACTACGCCTTGGAGTTAACCTCAAATTAAACCTCAAAGTAGAACCAATATACCGTAGATAATAAAAACTGTTTCAAAAATCTTTTTTAACCATATCTCAAAAAATGCATACTAATTTTTCAAAATTTTATAACGTAAAAAATTTTATTATGAACCATCTTTGAAAAATAGCAAAAGTTTCACCACCGACTAATTTTCATGAAAATATAATAAATTATCAATGTCAGCGTTAATAAACGTAATTATGAAACTTCAAAAATTTGAAATTTTCAATTTTTTCTCTAAATTGTGAAATTGACAGCGGACAGATATGATATAATTTAATTTTCCCCAATAATATCTCAAATAATTCGAAAACCTATCTTCAGTAACTAAAAACGGCTTGACATTGACAAAATTAAGCTCTTCGTTTCCGGTTGTAATTTTGTAAGTAATACACGTCGATAGATTATAAGGACTTTGGCATTTAGACAGTTATAAGGACCAAACGAATCAAGCCGAGGCTTCTGAGAATATATCTTTATCAACTAAGGCTCCGGAAGCGCGATACCACTCCTTACCAAAATATCTTTTGATCCCCGTATTTCATAGGACAATATTGGTAAAAATGCTCGCTGGGTTTATTTTAATAGATACAAATCTGTTTTTAAGCATAAACAGCAATTTTTACCAAGATGGATCATTTCATATAATTAATATCTGATAAGCGCTTAATATTCAGAAGAAATGAACTGTATATGATGTACACAAAATAGCACACTTATTATTAGCTATTAAAAAAATAATGAAACGTTGGTTTTGTTTTTACAAAATATTATGAAAAGCGTTATTCTGGTACTTTATTGTCCAGAAAATGGAAAGTAAATTACACTTTAGAATATAGACTCGAAATGAACTGTATAATGAGGGTACACTCTGAAAATAAAGAGATATATGTATAGAAGTATAATCTATAAGGACGTTCACTTTATAAGGCGTATATTGTAAAGGACGTATACTGTATATAGACGTAAACTGTATGATGACGTTAACTTCATTAGGACGTATACTGTGTGATGACTTATAAGGACGGTATTCCGTATACTGTCACGGAATTGTTAATTTGAACATGAAGAATTCTTATCTTGTAAATGTCCGAAACTAAAAATTCGAGCGTTGATAAAAACAATATGAATTTTATTTATTAATCATTTTATTTACTCCCTAAAAGTTTTCCTCTGCACCATGAATTTAATTTCGGCTACCATTTTGTTAGATTTCAGTTCCGACGAAGAAACTTTAACGGAAATTTTATTAAATCTAGAAATTATAGGGCAAAATTCCTCAAAAGGTTAAAATTCGCCACCAAACCTCAAATAGGCTTCTTAAAACCTTTTTTTACTACGAATTCCAAATAAAATTTGGTAAATGACTGGGTTAAGTAAATTAAATTTTCTAGCTGTCCAAAATTTTGCTGCCTGAATAGTGTTCACACCACAAATTGTATTAATGTTTTTAAACATATATCCGTCATGCCGGCGTTCTTGCCTAACGTTAAAATCCTTAACATTTTTCTTTAGAATTTTATTGAAGAATCCAGAGGAGCAGCGATGATTTAGCCTTAAACTAATGGCGAACATGTTGAGAACGATTTCAGGTTAGAAAAACACGTGGACTCAACGGATCGAACCCAGAGCGAACTCAACATAGTCATCAAATCTTTGTAGCAAAAATCGGCTATTTAAAACCCATTTGGAAGATGTCAATTGATTGACAGAAAAAAGTGAAATAACTAAACAAAACATTTTTAACGCATTAATTGTCCGAATATAATTGTGGTTACCACGGTTAACCAACTGTCGTTATATGCAATCAGTAGGAGTCTTGAAGACAGTTGGAACCGCAGTCTATCAGTTTTATTATCATAATTATCGATTAGTAAAAAATGGTTAACAAGGGTAGAAATGGAAAGTTTTTTTTTCGCCAAAACCACGGAGTCTAGATAATTCTGATTACAAAATCATGATTTTTGGCCTTATCAAATTACGCTGAAAATTTACTTCAGAATAAATGCCTGGATAGGCGTCTGTGGAAAATTGAATTATCGTTTTTGAAGGCAAAGTGAAAATTTAAACCAAAATTAGGTTTAATCCGCCACGTGTGAGACTAAAACCAAATCGGAGAATTTGAGGTGTCGACATTGTCAAAATCTGAGTAGTATGTGAGTGCCAAAGAGAGTGACTTTTTTATCACACCAAAATCCTATAATTACTGTGATTGCATTTTAGGCTTAAAACTTGATTTCAAAAAAGGGTTCTTTTCATTGAAAATGGGCTCATTGATTCAAAAACGTTCAAGAAAATGTTGCTGGTAACATTCGTAACTTTTTATGATAATATGCTTCCAAATTTATACTATTTTTTCATTTAATTGATATAATTTGCTTTAAACAATTGAATTTACTTTCAATCGAAATTTCGAATATTGTTATTGTAATGTATAACCAATTTTTGATAGTCCGGTATTCATTTTAATAATAAAGTTTAAATTTTGGTACGATGCACTGTACTCGGTTTATTTTCTCGATAAGACCATCTATAAGACCATCTTTCGGCTGATGAAAATAATATCTGGATATTTTGATTGGAAGTAAATAAACATTGTAGATAAAAATGTATTGAAAATTTTAAAATGAAATATAAGCTGAAAAATAAAGTGATTAAAGCATACGACGATAAAGTTACGTGTGTTTTCTCAAACTTTTCTCGAACTTTTTTGAAATTAATAAGGCCATTTTTAGTCAAAAAACCTATTTTAGAAATAATTTTAAAAGCTCCCAATGCAATCACAGTAATATAGGATTTAAGTAGGATTAAAATCGCACTCTCTTTGCCCCTCACATTCAGGTACTAAATTTGACTGTGAGTGCATTTTTGGTTTAAAGTTTTTTTAAAGGGGTTCTTTTGATTAAAAAATAACTAATGAACTCCAAAAGAGTTTTTAAAAATGTTGGTCGCAACACCAGTAATATGATACGTTAACGCATAAACTTACAGCGAATAAACTTTGTAAATCCGCGTTTTAACACGAGTGAAATTGTTGGATGAATCGATGTTTTTAAAGAACGCAACAAAATTCTGATAATTTGCGGACCACACCTATTACAGATCTATTTTCAAAGCCAAACAACACGGTTTTTTTCGCATAAACACTGTCAGAATTGACTTTCAGTATTGCTTAATTAAAATGCAAAAATTGACAAGTTTTGAGTTCTAAAACAGAGTTATTTTGATTTATTTCCGGCATACTGCTGAAAATATAATTCCAAGGCCAACAATTTCTCGAAGAAGTAACTTCAGACACCATTTATTAAAATAAATTCGTTGAACTATTCTAGTTTCATTTTTGAAGCATTTTGAAACCACTGATCTGTATAACAAATGGTTCTAAAATAAGGCGGTGGACATAGTGACTCTACTTTTTTTCTCAGTCATCAAACAAACATTTTTTTTACTGAACCAAGTGTTAGTAAATTCCAGAGAAGCCCTAATGATAATCACGTTCTTTTCAAAATGTAAATAATTTCTTAGTTTAATCTCAAAAAATAGTTTTTTCGTTTTTAATTTATACAACGTGAAATTTATCCTGACAAAAAGGTCGGCATCATGAGAATCGAACAGACACCGTCACAAACATTTTAAGATAATAATAAAAAAGTTTTTCACAACTAGTTGCTCAAAGTGTTGTATAAGTAATTAATTGAAGTAACTTTTTCCTAATTTGTGATAAGGATTTTGTAAAATTAAAATTTTGTTTAACCCGGAATTGAACCTATGAGGTAATAAACCGCTTATATGAATAAAGCCTTACTTGAACCAAAACAAGTTCAATTTTGAAATCGGCAAACTTTTCTATAGAAAAATACTTATGTTAAAAACGCTGACTATCACATTTGAATTCACACCTGAATTTTCACTTTTTACCTTATAATTTTATGCCATCACAAGGCCTTTCTTCCAATGATACTGCTGATTTAAAGTTAAGTGTACCTGATAATTTTTATTCAAAGCACAAACGGGTGACGATTAGATACGTATTTTGATGTAATAATACGGTGGTATGAACGATATAATTGACGTTGCCCTCTCTGCGCATAATCATCCGTCTTTTGAACGAAACAAGAATTTCAAGGTAGGGGGCGAGAGTTATTAAAAACAAACAAAAAATCTCAAATTTGAAAGAATATCGAAATAAATTATTTTTATTTTTAACTCCGAAGTGACCAATAACGTTTTTTGTGACAAATTATCAATGTAAAATTTTGTTTTCAATAGAACATTTGTGACTTTTGATTGACTGAAGGCGTCTTTTTTTGTTTTAGTATAGTAAATAAGATTTTTGAAAAGTTGGATAGTTTTAACAGAGGGTTTGTATGAATAGAAGTGGGGCGGAGAATGCGGACTGACCCATGCAACTCATTTTCAAATATTTCACCTTACATATACTTCCTTCAAACTCACCTGAGATATGAACCGCTCTTAAAAATGTATCTCCCTTTACCATATTTTGTGTATAAAGCCAAACCAGGGGTCGGCAGACCGACTTGAAAAACCTGATCGGATTGACCTGATCGGATTGACCCGAAAATAAAACTTGATCGGATCAGGGATGGGCGTCCGAGCTAAAATATCTGCTCGGATACCGAGCAGGTCCGAGCAACCGATCAGATCGGGTTTTTCTCCGAACCGATCCGATCCGATCACGTTGTTTTTCAAATCGGGCCCGAACCGATCCGATCTTCAAATTTTTGAGTTTGCTTCCGAGCAGATCCGAACCGATCACATCCGATCACAAAATGTCCGATCTGATCGGATATGTGATCGGATCGGATACTTTTGCGCACCGTGAAGCTATAATTCAAAATTACTGCTTTAAAAGCGTGTTTTTATCATTAAATTTCATAAAAGGATTATATATTACTGTATTTCAATATTATGTTAGAAAATGACGGATAATTTACTTTCAAATCGGACTTTCAAGAAAAGCGTTTTATTTTTATCACGGATTTCAAAAATATTTTTTTCGAATTTGATAATAATCCTAAAAAGACTTTCGAAAGTTTCCAATTACAGGGGTAGGCCCGATATCGACGAAAAAACTACGCAATTCACGATTTTTAGCTCAATAATTAGATTGTCAATATCGTTGAATGTGCCGATTTCGCCATGTGCCATTATCGCGTCTTTTGAGATTTATATTTCAACTATGTTGTGGACGTCATGAATGACGTCATTTTAAAAATTGAATTTCCCAAATTTTCTTCCACCTTTCTAGGAATGCGTTTGATAAAGTACTTAATTCTACGAATTATGGTGATACAATTCATTTGAACCTATTAAAACTCTTATAAAATATAATACAATCGCATATGACGTAATTTCCACCGCCTACACGTTTTTTTCATTTGTTGAGCAATAATTTATTTCTGTTCCCATATCGGCGATATGATATCGCCCACTGTGCCAATATCGCCGAACCGATCCCGATCACATTTTTTCAAACTCGGGTCCGAACCGATCCGATCCGATCTTTGTAAAATTTTGAGGCCCGAAATTTCCGAACCGAACCGATCTTGAAAATCTGCTCGGATGCCCTTCCCTGGATCGGATTGACCTGGCCAACCTCTGCCGACCCTGTCCAAAACATTCTTTTAATAGAAAATATTTTTCATGAGCATGGTGGGGCATGCCCAAACATTTTTTTGTATAAAATAATGTTTCTCAGAATTCTTTTTTATAATAAATAATTTTTGTAATTTCAAGACTTCATAGATTAAATTATAAAGTAAATTAGTTTTGTGTAAAACTGTATTTGCACTTAATTTTTACCTTTCATTACCTTTTTTATATGAATCAGCTGGTATTGTCTGAAATTAAAATAAAAATCATTACGCAAAGTCGACTTTTTGCAACCTGAATATAACTTTGCGACCCTAACGTAAGGGTCTGTGTATTTTCTCACCTAAGTACTCTGCTAAATTTAACAAACGGTTTTCATCGCGTTCTGTGGTCACCAAAAATAGGATTGTTTAATGAGTTAGTTTTCATTCAGCTGACAAAGCTGACTTTGAAATAATAAAGTCTCACATAAAAAACCTGACTGTAGAATATTTGAAAATAATTTCCATAGCTGAACTTTGTTAAACCAAAGGACTGAGCGGGTTAAATTGAAATTTGTTAAAGTGATTACATAGGAGCTCACATTTTTTTGGTTATCTTGAACTCCTAAACATCCATTTCAAAATTGAGAGTGACGTAAAAAAGTCTTGATATAATTAGAACTCACCGGTTTTTAGAAACTGTCTCGATTTATGTCAACGATATTTGTACGGATTCGAAGGTCAAGTCGATTTTCATTATTATGAGGCCGACTTTTTCTTAATCGTGTCCCAAGGAATCAAAGTATTTATCGAGTTTTTGCTGAAATACATTTTTTCCCATGATTTAAAGGTATTCTTAAAAGTGAAAATGTCAAAATATAATTAACCCCTAGCCTGCAACACGCAGCCCAAACCGACCAACACATTTTGTCTTTGCGACGTGGAAGGTAATTAAATAAAAAAGACAAAGCATATTAATTTGATGTTCCTGAAAATTCTTTAATTTTACGGCGGTACTCGACGGGAGCTGAAAATGTTGATCAAAACGTTGTGAGTGATAGATACCTAATTCGTGCTGCATTCAATTTTGTAATCAATTTGCTAACAAAAAGGAAAAAAATAAGTGGGTATTTTTGTCGGAATTTTTCAATATTTTTGTGTTTTTCAAGTATTTTATTTTGCTAAAAAAATGTCCTAAGATTTTTCTTTCTCAATACCCAATTATAATATAATCAAATTTTTGCTCGTTTTTATTCTCCTAGAATTAAAAGAAAATTTTCAAAAAATATTTTTATTAATTGCTTGAACAATACATTTTACTTCAAATTGGTAATTTTCGATAAAATATATCTAGAAATGGCATCACTAGGCCTTTACTTTCGCGTTCGTGGTTGAAATTATTATCCAAGCTTTTATTGGTCAAAAAAATAAAACTTGGTGCTCGCATTGGTCAAAAGCGGGTCAAACGCGAACGCGAAAGTAAAGGCCTGGTGATACTTATCTTTTATATATTATTTTTTTTCAAATTAGTCTTACTATTTTTAAATTCTTTCTACCCAATCTGCAAAAAAAACTCTCGGTACGAAAGTCTTCTGAGTCCAAAATTAGTATAATTGATCCTATCAACCATCAGTTTTTGACAAAAATACATAAATATATTATGTTTTATGGACCAGGAATCGGAGTTTTTAATCTAACCGAGTTGAAAAATGAAAGTTTTCAAAATATTGTCCATAGGAAAAGATAAGCATTTTTGGTAATTTCGATCTCTTGTATCAGCATGATTACACCAATCATAACAATTTTTGATTGTTAGTTTGAAGAAACGTTCCGGAAATCAGCGTTTCTAGCTAAATCAGATAAAATATATTTATTGTATAGCAACGGTTCCCTTTTAACTCGATAAAAATTATTGGAAGTTCCGAAACTTCCGATGTTAATTAATTAATATAACAGAAGCATGTTTTCAAAACATTTTTTATGATAATTCACGTTAAAACGAAGTTTGTTCAGAAAATAAATCGTTTGTTCAAACTAAAACAGATCCCAGGAACTTTTTATAAATTCGCTGAACCACCCAAAAAATAGACAAAAAATCGCTTAAAACTTGTACTGTGGAAACGTTCTAAAGACATTTTTTCTAAAATGATTTAATCTATATTTTCTAATTATCAAACTTTTAATGTCACATTTATGTCGCCTAGTAGGAACAAACTGCTAAACATTCATTCACCGAAAGGGCTAAATCTTTAACACATAAGGTCAAGCAGGTCTTCGGCGCCCTTATCACGGTGAGGATGCCGTTGCATAGAGTGATAAAATATTTGAGATTCCGGCAAAATACGTTTTTTTCTTAGAAAATCATCTGAATAAAATCTTGTATTTAAAAATTTTGCAGCTCACGGATAGTTTGACCAATAAGAAATGAGCTTCAATCAGAAACAGGCATCATTAAGCAACGACCACTCCCTCAAAATAAAAATTTCTTGTTTGAACAAACAGATTGAAGCATTCTTATCGCCGGTAGTAATATGTGTATCAAAAATGTGAAAATAAGTTATAGTCTATAACTTATTTTCACATTTTTGATAAATTATAGATAAAATTACCTTTAACTTATAGATAAAATATAAAAATAACATGAAAAAACGATATTCAAGACAAAATTTGTCATTTTTTAACAATTGATTTAAAAAAAAACATAATTTTTTGAGAAATTAACATTGGTTTTCAAGAGAGGCCTTTCCGAGCGAGACCAGTTAGTGTCAAATAAAATTCCTTCTAAAATAAATTTTTACAAAATTTCTTAAAAACCACAATTAAGCCAACTGAATAAGAAAAAACTGTTTTTTAAATTGGAACGTTCCTTCACGAAAACCGCAATTATTTACAAATTAGTGTTAAATTTTACTAACTAAAGCTTTCACGATCCGTTATAAATTTGTTTTTGAAATTTTGGTTTCTAAGGGTAACCTCCAAAATAGGCCTTGGCATCGTGCTCCAGGAAAAATCATTCAATCTTTTTCGTCGGCCCTTAAAGATAACACGCCAGAAATAGAAAGCTAATTATGACATTAATAAAGAAAAATATTAATTAAAAAGTAATTAATGCAATTAGCGTTTTCTTCCCAAATATTTAATCACCGGCGGTGAGACAAAACGGCTAAACTAACTTAATAAAAGGGTTTTTCACTGTCAAAAGTTTTTTTTCCGTTCAACCCCAAATTCACGTTTTAACCCTCTTATACGGAAATTGTGCTCCCTTAATTTCCCTTTTATGCCACAATGTTTTGTTAAATTTAGCTCTTAGAGGATCGACGGCTGAATATTTTGCAAAGTTCAATGAATTTTTTGAGGTTTTTTGTGTGACTGAATAGACGAAAATGAGGTGAAAATTATACTTTAGAATAGCCTTTTTCTGATTAATCGACTCTTAAAATTTCCAATAAAAAGACGACAATTAGTCAAAAATAATTTGGTTCTTTGAAGCCATTTTGTAAAATTTAACATGATTTAACCTGTGACTGCACGTGAGTTTAACCA
>SCLH01000336.1:69578-84397 GCA_004367855.1 Oikopleura vanhoeffeni
AAAAAATAGCTGTACAGTTAATACCCGTTAATTTCATGAACCAAAATTATTTGGTGAACTATATTTCTAAAGACAAATGCCATATCGGTTACATTTTTTGAAATAACTTAACTAACGGATAATCCCGGATAGAATTCAGTCTATAAGGATTTTTTAAAATAATTCAGTTTATACAGTATTACGTTTTTGACGTGTAAGATAACTTGAATAACAAAAAACGATCTCAACCTAGAATCTTATCCTAGAAGTGAAAAAGTGTCAAATTTGAGATGAAAGAAGAATTTGTAATCTACATTTTAATTTTAACCCCCACCTGCGCGCGACGTTCTCAATTTTTTTAGCAGTTATGATTTGATTCTAGAATAAGCGCTTGGTTTTAATTTAAAAATATCTTTATGCAGTCCCAAATAAGATTGCCTTGGTTCAGTCGGCTAAGTCAGATAATGAAATGATTATTTAAAAACTTCTGCAATCAAAAAAAATTGATAAATTTAAATAAAAGAAGCTGAGGTTACTACTTGATTTCGCCGTTCTGTGAATTGGATTGTGCGAGAAAAAGAGTTTTCTCAGCATTCAACCAATCAAACGGCGGGAAATCGAAAGTGTAACCAGATTTGGAAAAAAAGAAAGGGAGAAAGACCTTACAAGGACCCCTGATACGAGTGATAGATCCGTGTTTAACCAATGTCAGTTAACGGTACTACAAAGTGCATCAAAAATGCAATTTCATTCTGGTATGCATCAGCCTGTCTCTCAGTTTTTATCTGCCCCAGTAAATTTTATTTTGATTATGGTGATTCATTGGATTTTCACATAAAATTCACATCATTAATCTTAAAACCCCTCAATCTCTGTAATAAAGAGTTTTCAAAAATGTAAAAAAAAAATCTATTTTTATTGTGGATGAAAATAATATTTCGCGGCCGGATTTGCTAATCAAGCCAAAATTCTGCATTTTTCAGTGATTTTGAATTTCTTAAACGCAAAAAAACGACAAAACTTGATAATAATGATATATTTTCTGAGTCTACATTGTAGACTCTACAATAAATATTTAGAGCAATGGTCAATTACCTAGATTCTGATTGGTTTGAATATAAAAATTTTTCATAAAATTAAAAATAATAACGAGATATACACTGGCGCACGTTTGATCTAATAAATTTTAAATTACTATTAACTGCAAGTTAAACTTTATGCTTGGTATTATAAAAATTGTACAATTTATATGAAATTCGATCAAAGAGGCGGATTCAAATATCGCTTAATTTGGCGAGAATGATGCGGGCCGCTGATTAGCTAAAAAACAAATGCTAAAAACAGGAGACGCATCATCTCCACGCATTGAGCATGATTTGAGTCAGGCCTGCCAACCGTACACGGGGTTGAGATCCATATAGACAATATGTAAAAATTAAAAGATGCAGATGTTTCCTTTCAGAGGCTCCACGCCATACCCTATTCACTTATATCCCTATCTCAATTACTTGTTTGATGTAGTAGACGCAATGAACAAATTAATCTTGACTTCATTACCAAAAATTGGCTGAGTTTTTTCATTTTCGATCATTCGATCAGGAAACTCGAGGCTCAAAATTCATAAAAAACCTTCAAATCTTTCATTAATTACACGAAATTGAGCCAATTTTTATACGAAAAACTCGAACTTATCGCACCTCAGAAAATACATTGCAAATAGGCTCAAATTCAGTACCAATGTACCGTGGTTGATGAGTTTATTCTAATTATTTCGATCTCGAATCCAAAAAACGTGATTTTAATCGACTTAGTTTCGCCCAAAAACCTGATCTCCAATCATCGTGAGAAAACGAGAATCGGGACTTTCTTGACTGTCAGTAAGGGAATTCCTAATCCAAAAGGAACAAAACAAAATTGTATCATATTATTTTCTCAACGGAACTCCATCTCAAAAACGTTTACTATCACTACAGCGCGTGTTCGAATCCCACTAATGTTGTCTTACTGATTGTCTTGAATATGATTATAGGCAAGGGTGCTTGCTATTGGGACCGCTAAATTTGATGTGTGAGTAAGCACTAATACAATCACTTAGACAACATCAGTGTGATTCGAACGTGCGCTATAGAGATAGTAAACGTTTTTGAGATGAAGTTCCGTTGGGAAAAGGATATTGTTAATAGGTGAATATATGGAGTAGAATCTCTGCAGATCAATTTGAACTTTGTTATTTTAATTGTTTTTTATCACTCTGATTCCGACAAAAAAAATCACTTTCGGTTTTACTTAGAGGGTATATTTTGGTATTGTTTTTGCTCCTGATTTCAAAATAAATTCCCTAATTTTAAGGAAATTTCACAAAATCAACAAAATTTAAACATCAAGCTAACTAGCGACACAAGTGGAAATTAAATTTGGGCAAATTAGTTATACCCGATCCATTCCAGCCGCTTTCAGAGCTCTTAACCCCTGTGAGCTTTTTTTCAATGTTGATCACAGAAAGCTCAAGGTAGTTGGAGTTTCAATTTTTCTTTGCATGAGGAAGATGAGAGGTTATATTTTTGCATCCGACATTTTAATTTTTAAAATTTAGATTTTTTATTCCAGAAAATTTAGTGACAAGAACAAGGTATAGCATATCACGTCATACAAGCTCACAGTGGTGTTCAAAAATCAGTTAGTTTTTGGAATCGATACACAAGGATCTGGCCTACGTCATCATTAAATCCGATTTGATTAATATATGATTTATCAAAAGTTATTTTTAAATAGGTCCACAATTTTTGTGAAAAATTACGATTTTTCATAAAAAATAGTAATTTTTCCCAATAAAAGCAGATAATTGCACTTCTAATATTAGTTCTATTTCGATATACTAATTAACTCTGTGGACAATTTAAATCCCTAAAATTAATTTGTAAATAATTAAAAAATTTTCGTGAAATACTTAAATAGAAAATTTTGAAATTTCACTTCTGAAAAAAAAATCTGTTCCTGTATACCAATTAGTGTTTGTTTTAAGTGTCAAAGATGCACAAAACACTTACCTAAAAACTGCGTTTTTTTCAAATTTTGATGGACTCAATAGGGCGCATTTGTTTTTTTTTAAAGTAAAAGATTAGAAAAAATCTCAAAAAATCAACCCCCGTAATATTTGAACAAAATTTGCAAAAAAATGAACTACAGTATGTACTTTTTTTACTTGTGAAGTGAAAATTG
The DNA here is from genome assembly GCA_004367855.1 of Oikopleura vanhoeffeni. NCBI lineage: Eukaryota > Metazoa > Chordata > Appendicularia > Copelata > Oikopleuridae > Oikopleura > Oikopleura vanhoeffeni. The sequence goes on from SCLH01000336.1 coordinate 72,777, forward strand.
TCCTTTAGCTAATTACGGCCAATTAAAATGATTACTAGGTGGATTTTATTTTGAACGCAAAGCTATAGCCAATGTCAAGGGTTTGAAAATAAAATCCACCTTGTTACTATTTTTTATTGGCCGTAATTACTTTAAGGACAATTTTCACTTCACATACTGTATTTTTTTGGAATCGCCGCAAAATTTTGTATAATGTATTTGGACGATACAATTCTACAATGTTTTTTTTGCCGTTTTTAGATGATTTTGAATACGCTTGAGCCTATATCTTTGCCTGTCACATTTTTGCTCCCAATTTTAGATTTTTGCTGAAACTCATTGACACCGCTGATCGGTCAATGTGCACGTTAATCTGTGGAGCACCTACGTGTAAATTCAACCGTTTTGATTGGTTGAGGTTTGCTTCAGCAAAAAAGTAAGATTGAGAGAAAATTTGACTGTATATTATTATTCAAATCCAGAAAATTCAGTTAACATAAATAAATATTATTATTTCGATCAAGAAATAGGTTTATAGTTAAAGGTTAAAATAGTAAAAGGCCAAAAAAATCGAAATTTAATTTCTTTCTTGCAGTAAAATATTTTTATGTAAATATGATTTGATGTAAATTCAAGCGAAATTAAGAGCAAAAAATTAAATTCGATAATTTTTTTGATGGAAATTTGTCGAGAAAATCGATTTCAAAATAAGTTATTCAGAACTTTGTTTTCCTTTGGAAAACTATTGTAAAACACGCAAAATTTGATTGCGAAAAAGAATATCAGCTTGTTTTCGAAATGAAATTCTTTTTTATTTCCAAAAATTTGAAATTTTCGATTTTTGGCCTTGAAATATTTTGGTGAAAAATCCAAACCAAATAAAAGTGCGCAGTAGGGTTTAATTTACAATTAGTATGTCTATTGTGATGAAAAATTAATTCATTTCATTAATCCAAATTACTGGTTCCTCCGCCGTTCACAGTTGTAGCGGATACTAACAAATCGAGTTAATCTGCAAAGATCGATTTTTAAAAACTTGGCAAAAATGCCACGTAAAACCTCGCATTTTCACGCTGGATAAATTTAGGACCAAACGATAAGGAATCTTGAGCCGCCACGCCCTTAAACTGGATGATTCTAAACCCCTATCCAGGGTAAATAGGATAAAATCTGACTTTCTTGAAGTGCACATTTGGCAACAAATATATTATTTTAGGAACGGCACCGTATAATTTGAGAGTGATTTTCAAACTAAGAATAACGATTAGGCCATTGAAAATGACTCTTTATATAATTCTGTGAAAATAATATTGCTGGAAAAAACAGATTCATTCGGTAATTTCGAAATGCACAAAAATACAGTGATATTTTTTTATCCACTTTTTAAAATTGTCTTTGCGAAATTGTGTACTCCAAACATTAAAAAAAAATCTTGAATCTCAGAATAATGATAACTTGATAATGAGAGGGAATAAGCGGGATATTAGGGATAAGTACAAAGTTATGATACAAATAAGTACATAAAAATTATACAAATTATTACATTATAGTTAGTAGTTAGTGGAAACTGTTTTGAGTCACGCGTAGGTTTAAGTTATTAAAACAAAAATTTTCGTTTTAAACGAGCTTTCTCTCACCGCTAAAAACGGCTTCCCCGATAAGTATTGTAAAAAAATTACGAGTTGATCAATAGATAAGTTTTAGAAATGTCCAGGTTTGCAAAATTAAGATCTTGTATTATCAATATTTTAATTCATGATAAATTTAAATACCTATAAAAAATAAGAAAAAATAAGCCGACGCATTTTCAAAGCAAAAAACATTGATACTGTTCGTTTAAAAATTCAATTATACGAAATTACTGTAATCTGGGTATTTTTAGAACTTATGTTCATTTTAGGTACTCCTATCTAAACCCGTCTGGTTTCTAGATACTCATCCGTAAACTCATATGTTTCCCTGTATTTTTTTTAAAAAGCGGTGGTTTTATATTTTTTTTAAAGATAATTCTTCAGGAATGTGTGGCCGGATAAAAATATTTTAATTATGACATTTCAAAACTGAAAAAAAATAACTAACTTCTAATCTCCGCAGAAAAAATATATGGTAATTTTTAATTTCATAAGTTTATCTTTTGGCGGCTAAAGCTTGGGTAGAATTATCAGTACAGATTTTATGGGGTTTTTACAGAAAGTTTTTTAGAGGTGGGAGCTTGTTGAACTAGAGAGTGCTTTAAGTAGTCATAACCCGGTTTTAAATTTTTTTTGGTAATTTATCAGAAATAAGGATATTTTCGAAATTAAAGTACATAATCTTTGAAGATAATCTATCTTTTAAAAGTCTTTAAAGCCAATAATTTGAATTTTTAAAAGTCTTTAGAGCCAAATTAGTACTTTAAAAATATCATTTTCTGCGTAAAATTTTTTGAAAAATAAAATTTAAGTAGTTCGTAAACGACGGTTCTTTAGACCAAAAATCTTTAAATATTATGGTTCACGTTCCTTAGATTTATTTGTTCGCCGATTTTTTTGGATCTATTCGAAACTTATATAATCGAATAAAAACGTTGTAATCACCGTATAATTTCATTAACAGGCTTTTGAAATTTAATAATGTTCTACTGCTTACGAAAAAAATAGATAACCAGGACGGTTAAATTTTACAGATTATCGGTACTTGGCAATTCTCGTGAATATTTGCAATTTTAGATGAGGTCCGAGGAAATGTGGCTGAATCTCAATGTCGAATTTGAGATTTTTGAGCATTAGCCGTCATTTTTGGATTATTTTCACATCAGAATCGACGTGGCATTTAAGTGACAATTGAGTGGCCGAATACGATTTATCTTGTTTCTCACATTTTTCGTGTTTTAGAATTTAACGATATTTTAACCTTTATAACCTCAACCTATGTACTCAGAATTTATACATAACTCTGTACTGTATTTGTAATTAGAATTTTTTTAAAGTCTTATATCCCTTTATCACCTGTTGGTCAGAATGCATTCTAACCAAAAGGTGATAAAGGGATATATTTTGTTTAAGATTAATTTGCTACTGAGCATATGTGATTTTTCTATCAAATATTTTTTATGGTCAAAAATTTCTTGAGAAAATAATTTTATAAGACCATGTGATATTTCCATCCGTGAAATATCCCTTTATCACACTTTTGTAAATATTCCGGCCCTTATTAGCAAACGTAGTGTGTATTTTAGTAGTGGGCCGGGATATTTACAAAAGCGTGATAAAAGGATATCCCTTTACGAGGAAGATAGATGTTAAACATAATAATATAATTATCTTCTAAAAACAGTGTTTTAAATTCTGGAAAAAATATTCCTCAAGTTCAAAAACTCATTTAATTTTTTGAGTTTTATGATTTCGACCAAATCGCTATAATTTATCAACCAAAAAACTAACATGAAAAATTATCGATCAAAAATTAAAAAAATTGTGGAAAGCTTTAGCACTATGAAATTAGCACAGCCAGAAATACTAAGTTTTATTTTTTTTTCAATTTTCAAATAGTTATCAGGTCAACCAGTCACACAAGCAAACGCGTTTTTGCCAATTTGTTAGCCACTGAGTGGCTGCCACTCATTTCTCATGTACTGAAAAACAAACACTCAATTCTTTGGTAATTTCACACCAAGTAAAAAATAAATTTACGGTGAAATAAACAAGGTGACTCTTTATCACGGATAACTATTTTGGTTATAATTCGCACGTATTATTTCAAAACAAACTAACCTAATGCTGGCCAAAAAAGTTATGAAAAATTTGCAAATCTTTAATAATCGATCTTTGAGAATTTATTTCAAGTTTTCATGCTCAATCAAGCGCTAATTTTTATCACGAAAAGCTTTGTTTTGGGTATTTTAGGCATTTTAAAAAATCATGGTAAAAATGATTGTCCTTGACTGGTAATGGCTTCTGTTCTGAACTTCATTTAAAAAAAAATGACAATCCTCGTTATAATTTCAATGAAAGTCAAAATTTACTCATAAATGCAACCAAAAAATTATTCGCAAGTTTTCATGAAAAACGCGGTCAATCAAGAGCTAATTTTTTTCAGAAAATATCATGTTTGATAAATTTAAGGCACTAATTAAATAGTAATAATTATGGTTCACATAAAGAAGATTTGATAAGAAAAATTTTGTACCAACCAAAAAATCCGTCAAAAACCCGTGGGAAATCACACAGTTTTTAAACCGGATTTTCAAATTTTAAACATTTTTTCTAACAAGTTTTTGAACAAGAAATCCGATCTCATGAGATGAGCAGCACTAATGAATCTAGGATGTAAAACATGAATTAGTGCGTCCGACACTCCTATAAATTAACCCTATCGCGAAAACTGGATATAATCGAAAAATATTTTTTCGAACATTAACGAAGTTCCCGAAATCAACTTAGAAAAATTATATACTGTATTAAATTTATATTAGCGGCAGAAATCTGAAGTAAATTATATTCAACGCACAGAAGATAACGTAGACATTAACTAGTTCTTGTGGAGTTTGAATTTATTTAAATAAAAATCGTCAAAAATTCTTTAATGTTCACGCAAAGCTCATCAAAAACCGCGCATCATCGATGGTAACCAATCAGCGTCAAGTAAATTGTAAAGTGAGCAATTTTACTCAGCGCTTGATAATTTTTTTAAAGCCAATTTAGTTTTTGGTCATATAAAAATTTGATATAAAAATATTTTTCCTCGTGAAAATGACGAAAAAAAAATGGGCAATTTCACTTTTTTGGGCCAGAAAAGTCAGCTTTATGTGTAAATTTTCCATTTTTTTCTGGGTGTATTTTCCAGCTTAATGAAAGTCAGCATTACCCAAAATAGCACTTTAATCGTTTAGTCCCCTAAAAAAGGCACTTTCTAGAATAAAAGTTAAATAATTAAGAAAAAGGGAACTTTCCAACTAGTTATCATATTATCATTAACACCAAAAAATAGTTCTATAATGTTAAAGTAAATTCTTTGTAAACCGTTTTGATTCATTTTTCTACATCTTGAGCTACGGTTTTTTTCTCGACCATAAGATTTTTGAGTTCGTGGTTAGTTATAACCGTGATCTTACTTCTGACGCCATATTGACCATCTAAGGGCTGTATCTGCTTGTTTATATTTTCAATCAATTTGAACGTAACTATTAAATTCGTTCTGCATTTAAGGGAGTTGTAGGTCTGAAATTTTTCTCGAAAATGGTAATTTAAGTTTTCATTTTATCAATTACTAGACAAACAACATTCTTTTTTTAGGTAAGTGTTACTTAAACTATATGTTTTTAGCTCTTAATTTTGGTATAACTTTTAAAATTTTCGACGCATAATAATTGCAAATTATAGTCACGATGCATTTGAAAAACAACCNCCCAATCTGCAAAAAAACCTCTCGGTACGAAAGTCTTCTGAGTCCAAAATTAGTATAATTGATCCTATCAACCATCAGTTTTTGACAAAAATACATAAATATATTATGTTTTATGGACCAGGAATCGGAGTTTTTAATCTAACCGAGTTGAAAAATGAAAGTTTTCAAAATATTGTCCATAGGAAAAGATAAACATTTTTGGTAATTTCGATCTCTTGTATTAGCATGATTACACCAATCATAACAATTTTTTATTGTCAGTTTGAAGAAACGTTCCGGAAATCAGCGTTTCTAGCTAAATCAGATAAAATATATTTATTGTATAGCAACGGTTCCCTTTTAACTCGATAAAAATTATTGTAAGTTCCGAAACTTCCGATGTTAATTAATTAATATAACAGAAGCATGTTTCCAAAACATTTTTATGATAATTCACGTTAAAACGAAGTTTGTTCAGAAAATAAATCGTTCGTTAAGACTAAAACACATCCCAGGAACTTTTTATAAATTCGCTGAACCCCCAAAAAAATAGACAAAAAATCGTTTAAAACTTGTACTGTGGAAACGTTCTAAAGACATTTTTTCTAAAATGATTTAATCTATATTTTCTAATTATTAAACTTTTAATGTCACATTTATGTCGCCTAGTAGGAACAAACTGCTTAACATTCATTCACCGAAAGGGCTGTATCTTTAACACATAAGGTCAAGCAGGTCTTTGGCGCCCTTATCACGTTGAGGATGCCGTTGCATAGAGTGATAAAATATTTGAGATTCCGGCAAAATACGTTTTTTTTCTAGAAAATCAATTGAAAAAAATCTTGTATTTAAAAATTTTGCAGCTCACGGATAGTTTGACCAATAAGAAATGAGCTTCAATCAAAAACAGGCCTCATTAAGCAACGCCCACTCCCTCAAAATAAAAATTTCTTGTTTGAACAAACAGATTGCAGCATTTTTATCGCCGGTAGTAATATGTGTATCAAAAATGTGAAAATAAGTTATAGTCTATAACTTATTTTTACATTTCTGATAACTTATAGATAAAATTACCTATAACTTAATAACCTATACCTATAAAATTACCTATAACTTATAGATAAAATATAAAAATAACATGAAAAAACGATATTCAAGACAAAATTTGTCATTTTTTAACAATTGATTTCAAAAAAGAACATAATTTTTCGAGAAATTAACATTGGTTTTCAAGAGAGGCCTTTCCGAGCGAGACCAGTTAGTGTCTAATAAAATTCTTTCTAAAATAAATTTTTACAAAATTTCTTAAAAACCACAATTAAGCCATCTGAATAAGAAAAAACTGTTTTTTAAATTGGAACGTTCCTTCACGAAAACCGCAATTATTTACAAATTAGTGTCAAATTTTACTAACTAAAGCTTTCACGATCCGTTATAAATTTGTTTTTGAAATTTTGGTTTCTAAGGGTAACCTCCAAAATAGGCCTTGGCATCCTGCTCCAGGAAAAATCATTTAATCTTTTTCGTCGGCCCTTAAAGATAACACGCCAGAAATAGAAAGCTAATTATGACGTTAATAAAGAAAAATATTAATTAAAAAGTAATTAATGCAATTAGCGTTTTCTTCCCAAATATTTAATCACCGGCGGTGAGACAAAACGGCTAAACNAATAAGTGTTGAAATTATTTTCAACACTTGTTCTTCACGTTCAGAAAGTTTTTATAATACCACCTCTGCCAGTTCATCAAGAAACCATTTATAAAAACTCTAAAAAACAGCTTAATCAGCGACAACCACTCCCTTAAGGGGGTACTGGTCGCTGGAATTGAATTTTCTTGATAAAAATAAGCCATACAGAGCTTTAAGGATACTAGTCAGAATAGCCATCTTGTAGAACTATCCTTTAGCTTGTGGAATAAAAATCTCATTTTTTGTATGCATACACTCTTTCACACATAAGCAACACAATAGGACCTAAGCCAAAATGGTAAAACTATCTCCTCCCAGGTTTTATGTCGAAATAAGCTGAGATTTTGACATAACTTGCAAAAGTGGTAGGCCAAAATTTATCTCGAGTTTTTCAAATTTCGGAATATTTTCTCTAGAATATAATAAAAAACCACCGTTTTTTGGCAATTATCCATCGGAAAAACTATCTCCTCCTATGAAAAATTATTAAATTCATTCAAATTTTTTGCAAAGCTAGCTGACAGAAAAAAACTTAAACTCGAACACTTTTTGAGATTTCAACTTAAGGNGACATAACTTGCAAAAGTGGTAGGCCAAACTTAATCTCGGTCAGTTTTTCAAATTTCGCTTTATTTTTTCCAGAATATCAAAACAACACCGTTTTTGACAATTATTCGTCGAAAAAACTATCTCCTTGTAGGAAAAATTATAAAATTTGATCAATTTTTTTTAAAGCTAGCTAACACATTACAAAATTTTATGTCAATTTGGGGCATTTTCAATAAAACCAGCGACCAGTATCTCCTTAATCTGATTATTTTATAAAAAAATAGCTGTACAGTTAATACCCGTTAATTTCATGAACCAAAATTATTTGGTGAACTATATTTCTAAAGACAAATGCCATATCGGTTACATTTTTTGAAATAACTTAACTAACGGATAATCCCGGATAGAATTCAGTCTATAAGGATTTTTTAAAATAATTCAGTTTATACAGTATTACGTTTTTGACGTGTAAGATAACTTGAATAACAAAAAACGATCTCAACCTAGAATCTTATCCTAGAAGTGAAAAAGTGTCAAATTTGAGATGAAAGAAGAATTTGTAATCTACATTTTAATTTTAACCCCCACCTGCGCGCGACGTTCTCAATTTTTTTAGCAGTTATGATTTGATTCTAGAATAAGCGCTTGGTTTTAATTTAAAAATATCTTTATGCAGTCCCAAATAAGATTGCCTTGGTTCAGTCGGCTAAGTCAGATAATGAAATGATTATTTAAAAACTTCTGCAATCAAAAAAAATTGATAAATTTAAATAAAAAATGAGCTGAGGTACATGATATGCGTTTTAACCAATTCAGTTAACGGTACTACAAAGTGCATCCAAAAATGCAATTTCATTCTGGTATGCATCAGCCTGTCTTCAGTTTTTATCTGCCAGTAAATTTTATTTTGATTATGGTGATTCATTGGATTTTCACATAAAATTCACATCATTAATCTTAAAACCCCTCAATCTCTGTAATAAAGAGTTTTCAAAAATGTAAAAAAAAAATCTATTTTTATTGTGGATGAAAATAATATTTCGCGGCCGGATTTGCTAATCAAGCCAAAATTCTGCATTTTTCAGTGATTTTGAATTTCTTAAACGCAAAAAAACGACAAAACTTGATAATAATGATATATTTTCTGAGTCTACATTGTAGACTCTACAATAAATATTTAGAGCAATGGTCAATTACCTAGATTCTGATTGGTTTGAATATAAAAATTTTTCATAAAATTAAAAATAATAACGAGATATACACTGGCGCACGTTTGATCTAATAAATTTTAAATTACTATTAACTGCAAGTTAAACTTTATGCTTGGTATTATAAAAATTGTACAATTTATATGAAATTCGATCAAAGAGGCGGATTCAAATATCGCTTAATTTGGCGAGAATGATGCGGGCCGCTGATTAGCTAAAAAACAAATGCTAAAAACAGGAGACGCATCATCTCCACGCATTGAGCATGATTTGAGTCAGGCCTGCCAACCGTACACGGGGTTGAGATCCATATAGACAATATGTAAAAATTAAAAGATGCAGATGTTTCCTTTCAGAGGCTCCACGCCATACCCTATTCACTTATATCCCTATCTCAATTACTTGTTTGATGTAGTAGACGCAATGAACAAATTAATCTTGACTTCATTACCAAAAATTGGCTGAGTTTTTTCATTTTCGATCATTCGATCAGGAAACTCGAGGCTCAAAATTCATAAAAAACCTTCAAATCTTTCATTAATTACACGAAATTGAGCCAATTTTTATACGAAAAACTCGAACTTATCGCACCTCAGAAAATACATTGCAAATAGGCTCAAATTCAGTACCAATGTACCGTGGTTGATGAGTTTATTCTAATTATTTCGATCTCGAATCCAAAAAACGTGATTTTAATCGACTTAGTTTCGCCCAAAAACCTGATCTCCAATCATCGTGAGAAAACGAGAATCGGGACTTTCTTGACTGTCAGTAAGGGAATTCCTAATCCAAAAGGAACAAAACAAAATTGTATCATATTATTTTCTCAACGGAACTCCATCTCAAAAACGTTTACTATCACTACAGCGCGTGTTCGAATCCCACTAATGTTGTCTTACTGATTGTCTTGAATATGATTATAGGCAAGGGTGCTTGCTATTGGGACCGCTAAATTTGATGTGTGAGTAAGCACTAATACAATCACTTAGACAACATCAGTGTGATTCGAACGTGCGCTATAGAGATAGTAAACGTTTTTGAGATGAAGTTCCGTTGGGAAAAGGATATTGTTAATAGGTGAATATATGGAGTAGAATCTCTGCAGATCAATTTGAACTTTGTTATTTTAATTGTTTTTTATCACTCTGATTCCGACAAAAAAAATCACTTTCGGTTTTACTTAGAGGGTATATTTTGGTATTGTTTTTGCTCCTGATTTCAAAATAAATTCCCTAATTTTAAGGAAATTTCACAAAATCAACAAAATTTAAACATCAAGCTAACTAGCGACACAAGTGGAAATTAAATTTGGGCAAATTAGTTATACCCGATCCATTCCAGCCGCTTTCAGAGCTCTTAACCCCTGTGAGCTTTTTTTCAATGTTGATCACAGAAAGCTCAAGGTAGTTGGAGTTTCAATTTTTCTTTGCATGAGGAAGATGAGAGGTTATATTTTTGCATCCGACATTTTAATTTTTAAAATTTAGATTTTTTATTCCAGAAAATTTAGTGACAAGAACAAGGTATAGCATATCACGTCATACAAGCTCACAGTGGTGTTCAAAAATCAGTTAGTTTTTGGAATCGATACACAAGGATCTGGCCTACGTCATCATTAAATCCGATTTGATTAATATATGATTTATCAAAAGTTATTTTTAAATAGGTCCACAATTTTTGTGAAAAATTACGATTTTTCATAAAAAATAGTAATTTTTCCCAATAAAAGCAGATAATTGCACTTCTAATATTAGTTCTATTTCGATATACTAATTAACTCTGTGGACAATTTAAATCCCTAAAATTAATTTGTAAATAATTAAAAAATTTTCGTGAAATACTTAAATAGAAAATTTTGAAATTTCACTTCTGAAAAAAAAATCTGTTCCTGTATACCAATTAGTGTTTGTTTTAAGTGTCAAAGATGCACAAAACACTTACCTAAAAACTGCGTTTTTTTCAAATTTTGATGGACTCAATAGGGCGCATTTGTTTTTTTTTAAAGTAAAAGATTAGAAAAAATCTCAAAAAATCAACCCCCGTAATATTTGAACAAAATTTGCAAAAAAATGAACTACAGTATGTACTTTTTTTACTTGTGAAGTGAAAATTGTCCTTTAGCTAATTACGGCCAATTAAAATGATTACTAGGTGGATTTTATTTTGAACGCAAAGCTATAGCCAATGTCAAGGGTTTGAAAATAAAATCCACCTTGTTACTATTTTTTATTGGCCGTAATTACTTTAAGGACAATTTTCACTTCACATACTGTATTTTTTTGGAATCGCCGCAAAATTTTGTATAATGTATTTGGACGATACAATTCTACAATGTTTTTTTTGCCGTTTTTAGATGATTTTGAATACGCTTGAGCCTATATCTTTGCCTGTCACATTTTTGCTCCCAATTTTAGATTTTTGCTGAAACTCATTGACACCGCTGATCGGTCAATGTGCACGTTAATCTGTGGAGCACCTACGTGTAAATTCAACCGTTTTGATTGGTTGAGGTTTGCTTCAGCAAAAAAGTAAGATTGAGAGAAAATTTGACTGTATATTATTATTCAAATCCAGAAAATTCAGTTAACATAAATAAATATTATTATTTCGATCAAGAAATAGGTTTATAGTTAAAGGTTAAAATAGTAAAAGGCCAAAAAAATCGAAATTTAATTTCTTTCTTGCAGTAAAATATTTTTATGTAAATATGATTTGATGTAAATTCAAGCGAAATTAAGAGCAAAAAATTAAATTCGATAATTTTTTTGATGGAAATTTGTCGAGAAAATCGATTTCAAAATAAGTTATTCAGAACTTTGTTTTCCTTTGGA
>SCLH01000336.1:88367-125422 GCA_004367855.1 Oikopleura vanhoeffeni
CACGCAAAGCTCATCAAAAACCGCGCATCATCGATGGTAACCAATCAGCGTCAAGTAAATTGTAAAGTGAGCAATTTTACTCAGCGCTTGATAATTTTTTTAGAGCCAATTTGGTTTTTGGTCATATAAAAATTTGATATAAAAAATTTTTTCCTCGGGAAAATGACGAAAAAATAAAAAAAATTGGCAATTTCACTTTTTTGGGCCAGAAAAGTCAGCTTTATGTGTAAATTTTCCGTTTTTTTTTCTTCTGGGTGTATTTTCTAGATTAATGAAAGTCAGAATTACCCAAAATAGCACTTAAATCGTTTAGTCCCCTAAAAAAAGGCACTTTCTAGAATAAAAGTTAAATAATTAAGAAAAAAGGTAACTTTCCAACCAGTTATCATATTATCATTAACACCAAAAAATAATTCTATAATGTTAAAGTAAATTCCTTGTAAACCGTTTTGATTCATTTTTCTACATCTTGAGCTACGGTTTTTTCTCGACCATAAGATTTTTGAGTTCGTGGTTAGTTATAACCGTGATCTTACTTCTGACGCCATATTGACCATCTAAGGGCTGTATCTGCTTGTTTATATTTTCAATCAATTTGAACGTAACTATTAAATTCGTTCTGCATTTAAGGGAGTTGGAGGTCTGAAATTTTTCTCGAAAATGGTAATTTAAGTTTTCATTTTATCAATTACTAGACAAACAACATTCTTTTTTTTAAGTAAGTGTTAGTTAGTGTGTTTTTAGCACTTCATTTTGATATAACTTTTTAAATTTTCGACGCATAATAGTTTCAAATTATAGTCACGATGCATTTGAAAAACAACCCAAAACTTGACGCCATAAGCAACCGTGGGTCATTTGTGAATACGCGAGGCGCTAGATAGTGGAAGTAAATTTGTTTTTCCACTACGCGTAGACATAACTAATAACACGTAAAATATCATGCAATTTTCGAAATTAAAAAAAAATATATGCCCTTATTTTAGAACAAAATTTTGTTGGAAAACTCTTGATTATTAAGATAATCTTTTCATTTATTTTATTTATTTATGTTAATTGAAAAAAAATTCATATTAAAATCAGTTACAAGCCAAACTTTATTCTTTTGACAAAAAAATTTTTAATTGTTTTATTTTATCAAAATTCCAAAATTAACAAAATCAATTTCAGTTTATTGCTTGACAGATTTTGATATTTTTTTGTATTTTCTGGTCAAAAATGACTATTTTTATGAATAAGAGAAAATAATTAGAAATTTTTCCGATATTGTCAGATTTATTAAAATAAACTTATTGCGCACCCGCAATTATTTGAAAAAGCGTGATACCAATTAATTAAATAGCTCGAAAACTTTTAGCATTCTGCACCGATAACCCCTTTAACAACTCATGCGCAGTTATCAATTTTAAAGTAATTTTTGCAACACTTTTTCAGTGAACTCCGATAAATTCACGGTGGGGAAATGTGCCAATTATATTATGTGTAAAAATGTGCCAATTACAGTTTTGTCCGCGGTGAGAATTTCCGTGTTGTTTGGATTAGAAGTTTCTGGCTCGGCAGGCCGCATTACTTCCTGTATGGACATAGATCATTATGAATAGAACGGCCAAGAGGGTTAATTTATTACGGAAATGCCCCCCGTCACATTTTGTTAGAATGCGTAATTTTGTTTTTATAAGCCGATTCTAGTGCGATTACATGGCATAGAAACTGTATCAAAAACCGCTAATTTTATATTTTTCTCAGTAATTTTGAGCACTATAATCAGTCTTTTTATGCGTTCAAAATGCTTAACTCTGAAGGATTTTTAAACGTTTTTTCGATAACATTCTGGTATTTCGTGCCTTAAGTGTTAAACGGAAAACTTGTTAAACTTTATCCGTCAGAGTTTCAAGTAGCGTCGAGACAAAAAGTGATTTGTCGAGACGTGAGGTGATTTAAGAAAGATTTAAAGCATATTTTATAATATCATGGTCTTCAAATCATCTCAAGTCTCGACGCCACTTGAACAATATCAAATAAATTAGAGTCAAGCATATTTCTTCAACAAACCACAATATGAAATGAAAAATACGAAAAACCGGCAGATAAAAATTTTTTTCAAAAATTTTTGCAGATTTTCTTAATTCAGTGGCATTATTCCGAAAGTAATCATATCCGTAGTTATGATGTGAAAGCTTATCTGATTTTAATTTTAATAATAGGTCTTGTCACTGACAGATTTTTACCGAGATAATACCTAGTACCGTATACACGATAATACGCCGTACCGTATACACAAAAAGATTATCCAATTCTTTATAATATTAAAAATTCAGCCCGCTTATTATTATTCGATTTCTTCGAGTTAGTTTTTCATTCAAAAACCGGAAGTTAATTTTCAGAATTGTAGCAATCAAGTTATACAAAAAATGACAAAGTTAAGGTTTCTGAGATCGAAAAAATAAGTCCTGTAATTTCTTGATTATAATTTATCGTATAATTTTGAAAATACTCAAAATTTGATTGTGTGACATTAAATGACTTATTAAATTTTAATTAGTCATTCAATGTCATTTTTCATAGTTTGACGAACTTTGATAACTTTGATCATTATTTTGTGGGTTATCTACTTAATGTCGAAAAAATTTATGCAGTCATATCCGAAAAATTGAGTTGATCCGATGTTTATTTTAGGAGGAGATAGCTTTTCAAGACTTGACCTTTATGACCCTCTAGCGAGTGAACTTGACATTTTAGAGATGTATGACCAGGCGCAATATCATTCTTTTGGTCGATGAACTATTGTCTCAAATTTTAAGCGAAATACATTTGCGACGACAACCCCCTTAAATTTTGAAAACTTTCCATAAACAATTCGATAATGGGAAACAATCAGACAAAATAAAATGGGATTTTCTTTGTTAAAATAAATTTCTTCTTATGTAAAGAAACCATTTTTTCACATTAATTTATTTAACAAGAATTTAAATGTCACCGAAACCTTCACCCAATTTTTTTTGCATATATTTTATATATCATGTTTATTTTGCGCTAATTAAATTCCAAGACCGTTCAAACCATGTATAAAACAAAAATTCTCTCGACATACCATTCGAATTAATAAAATAATAAATCTAAAAACTTTATGTGGTCGAATAATCAGATTTTCATCTGAAACAATTTGATGAATTTCTTCAATTTTTCCCTAATTAATCGGCCCTGGGAAAAGGGCAATCCAATTTCACTTCCGGTTTATCCCTTAACTTGATTTAATCACGTTTAAAATGCATAATTTTGTTGATCCTGAGAAATTTTGAGATTTTTTAGGAATATTTTTTTATGGTTATTTTTTTTTTGGAAATTTCAAATTGTAAGCTTTGGGGGTGCTTTGAGAAGTCACCCACTTAATGTAGTGTTAATAACTAAAACTCGGTTTCTTGAAGCACCGGTATCATCAATACTTCATTAAATAAAACTATTATAATTTACTGACTAATTCTAGATTAAAATTACAACTGTACGCCTCTTCCATAACCATTATGGTATGATACTAACTGTGGAAGTGGTTCCGAGCAATGTGTAGGTTGGAGAATCTGATAACATTTATCATGATAGCACTATGTTAAGTGCTCCAACCTACGCATTGCTAGGAACCACTTTCACGATTGGTATTGTTATACCAACGTATTGTAGTGAATTTTTCTTATTTTTCTGTTCTGGATTTAAAAGTTGAATTTGCGTGACACAATATAATCTTTATTTTTAAATAAAAACGTAACCGATTTATCTACGTTTCAAATTGAAAATAATCAAATTAAATTACGATCTTCGAAAAATATATTTGTATTAATGATTTATCCAAATATTTTTATCATAAATCACTGATTCAAAATCAGTTTCTCAAGATAAACTTTCGATACTTTATTAATCTTGAGAAACAGATTTATGATTAAAAATATTTTGATAAATTATTCAAAGAAATATATTTTTTTCAAGATCGTAATTTAATTCAATTTTTTTATGAGGATTTTTCTCGCCACAGAATTTTCAAAACGAGTGGGCTCAACGTGGGGTGCATTCTAATTCCTAGATTTTTTTCCTTTCTAAAAATAATCAGAAAACATGCAATTTGTTTATATTTTCACTTTGTTAAAACGTCAATATTCATGTCAAAATCAACGTCAAAATTAATCTTGTTTATAGTATAAACTTTATAGGTTTAATGTTTATAAAAAAACAATTATTTTTCAATTTGGGATTTTTTAAGTAACGTGGGCTTCCCTAAGTGCCTCGTTACATCATTATGCCTTCTCCTATTTGGATTTTTCATAAGAATATGCCTCTCAAAATTTTCAGAATGCATAATTTTGTTTTTATTTTAATAAATTTAAATGTCTAACGGTTTAGACTACGTAATAGCTTTTTTTTACATCATTATTACTTCCCGGAACACCGTTTTAATAAGAATCAGTCTTTAAAATTTTTGCAATATGTAACCAATTTATTTCAGGATTCCGGTGGACGTAGCTGGGTCACTTTAGCAATTCTCCAAGCTCGCCGACCACTTCACATTCTTCGACACCTTATCCCACTTGGATTTCCAGTCAATATTCCTGATATAGACGGTTGGATGCCACTTCATTATACTGGTAAGCATAAAATATACTTTTACCGGTAACTTGATATTTTTGTGCCATCTTTTTACCGGTGAGAAAAAATGTATGGACTTTCGAACTGTGTCCCAGAACATTCGCACGTTTGATACGATAAATGTGAAAATTGCACTTTTTACCGGTTTCAAAAAAATATCTGGACATTTTCAACTGTAATCAGAAAAATACCCACGTTTGATACGAAAAATAAAAAAATGCATTTTTCTGGTTTCAAAAAAAAGCACTTTCTTTTAGTAATTATACAATTAACGCACTTTTGATATAAAAGTAATAAAAAACATAGTCGAGTATAAGAAATATTTGACTTATTCGTTTCAAGTTTAACTTTTGATATAAAAAAATGCACTTTTACCAGTTTCAATATTTTTTACGCACTTTATTCCGGTTATTCGAAATATTATAAACTTTTGAGTAATAATTTGGTTTCACAAATGAGTCAAAACTTTTTTGGCACTTTATGCCACAGTTCTACTGTAATTACCTATCTTTTGCTATAAAAAGTTTTTGACGAAATTAGGATTAACTTTGTCGGAGCCTGGGATTATAACGGCCGATAATGCGTTCTATACTTTCATTTGAACACCTAGACTAACGTGTTAAACAGCACGGCGACGATATTAGCATTATTTTGGTCTGTTTAAAAAGTCACGAAAAATTCAATTTTTGCGAGAGTTGTCTAAATTTTAAATTTGTCATGTTTCACACTTTTGCTCCAGAACGATCAAATAATTTTATTTTTATGTTAATTTTCTTTCATTTTTCCTCTCTCATCAATTTCGGAATCTTTTCAGAGCATTATAATAGAATTCAAAATATTCTCTTCAAATGGAACTTTTAACCCCCTGAGACGAATGCTGGAATTACCTTATATCAATTTGAAATAAATTCTGATGCAGTCATTGTCACATTTTTTCCGCATCGGAAGTTCCACTCCTACGTATACCCGAATTATCTGATAAAGTCACAGAGTCAAAAATTTAACCCACACGAACCATTCCCGCGTTTGGATCGATCAACTTTTTTTAAACACATCAGGTCCAACAAGCTTCAAATATAAATTACTACGGTTATAATTGATTAATATAGTTTTAATGTTTTGACAAGCTGGGAATAGAAGAAAAACATTTTTGGTCCATTTTTTACTAATTTTTGCTATAAAAATCTACAATATTTAGAAAATCTTCTACATAAATATTAAAGCGTTGAATAAAAACAAAATTTTGATAATTTTTATTTGATGCAAGAATGAAAATATAATGTATTTTGTTAATTTTAAGCCGTTTTTTTAAATTTCTGTTTGTTTCACTATAAATAGTGCGTAAGCAAAATCAGCAACACAATTTAATTAAACATTACCGAAATCTTTACTTTTTAATGATTTTCTGGTTTATTTCATATAAATCTTCAAACTGGTAGTTTTTTGCGCCTACACATTTTGAATGGCAAAAATTTGGAAAAAACGTCTACCGGAAGTTTGTTCACCAAAGATGTATACAGCATTTTAATATCAAAAATGTATACAGCACCTTAATACATACACCTGAGTTTTCTCGTTTACGGCGTTTTTAAACTCAGGCTGTACTGCTTAATTCGAAGGATTTCGTAGTTTATAAGTAAAAATCATCAGAAAAATTAACCCTCAGACACAAAATTTTAATCTTTTACGTTGCAAGTTATATGAACGCGTCTTATTATCAATTACGGAGAATGGGTAAAAAGTGGCCTTCTTTTTGGGTGATTACGTGGTGGCCCATCGAAAGACTGACATAGTTACATTAGGTTGCTGTATGTAGGATTAAAATGAACCAGATTAGTCTGAGCTTGTGAGATCCATTTACTAGAGTTATAGTTTCGATTCAGTTTTAAAAAGTAGGGTATTTCAGTTTTTAGATATCATCACTTTTTTCGGTTGAAAGTTTTTTGTTTGAAGATGAACCAGATCAGTCTTAACTTTTTAAATCAACTAACTTAAGTTACATTTTATGATGACTTTTAAATGTGAGGTATTTAAAGTTTTCATCAGCGCATAACCGATTTAGTGCATAAATTTGAAAATTTGAGCTTTCAAAGGCCCTAAAAAGAGATTATTTTTTTGTAATCCAAGGATCACCTCATTATTTTCTGGAAAATATGGCTTTAAAAGGGTCACAGGGGATTAAGCGCGCTTGAAGAGGTCAGGGACTAAATTATTTTTTCAGTTTATAAGAAAATTATCACGAGAAATAAACATTTGAAAAAACGTTCTTGGATATAAAAAAATGTCCATAGAAAATGTTTTTGAAAGAAGAAATTTCAACCCATATTTTTATTAATCAATTTTGAACTTGTTTCTCGAGTTTTTTTAAGATTAAAAATTTCGAGACTAATCTGTGTCCACCGTATAATTTCTATCCCTCTTAAGTTTCAACTTAACCTTAATTATTCACTTTTTTTAACTTTCAGAATTGAAATAGAGCTGACCATAACCGTATACTTGGCTCTTGGTTTTTGCGGTTGACCAAAATATATATATTTCCTGTCAAAAAGTACTCGGAGCGATTCTCTCGAGCATTGAAGGTGGCTAAATCTGCATAATTTTTTTGACATACTTTGTTCAAAATAGCGAAATATTCGTTCAAAATAACGGCAGGATAATTATTAATCTCAAACAACTCAACAGAAAACTAGTTTTGATAAATTGGTAACCTCCTTAAACTTTATATTTTTGATTCATTTTAAAGCGAAATGAAAGGACAGCCCAAAAGATCATTTCAAGAATTAAACGGGATTTGTTAACAAAATCCATATTCGAAAAAAATGGTTTGCATTTTTTTCAAGTTCAGCCGCGAATTCGCGTTTTTTTTTGAATAAATCAGATTTTTCTGGCAACTCATTATGGATAGCAAGAGCTCTATAATTGACTTCTTAAAACCACTCTCCCGCCGCAATTCCTAGACTACCTTACAGATTGATTTTTATGCAATTTTGGTTTATCGCTTTGACGAATAACAACTATATCTATTACGGTACTTGCTGGGGCTGTCATGCCATAATTTTGATATAATTTGGCTTTTGAAAACTATTTATCCGATTGAGTTCTTAGATAGCTCAAACTATGCACAAATATCTAGTGAATAATAATATAAAAACAAAATGGTCTGAATAGGACCATTTTTTTCTAGGATTACTGAAATTGTTTAATTATCAGTTTTGGTTTAAAAAATGGTAACAATGGTCTGATTCTGACAATTTTGATCAAGTTATTTTTCGCTTAATATTTGTTCTCAGTTTGAGCTATCTAAAAACAAAATCGGATGAGTCGTTTTCAATAGCCGAATTATATAAAAAGTTTGGCTAAAAAAATTGGCATAAAAGCCCCAGCAAGTACCGTAATATATTTGACGAGAATATATTTCCTTGACCACGTAAAACAGCCCGGAAATGAATTAATACGATATCTACAAAGGTCGATTCCAGCTAACCATAATTATTTATGACGTTCATCTAGTCTGAAGTTATGCTCTTATCATTTTTTCTTATTTATTTGAGTTCCTAAAATTCTTTAAAATATTTACCTCGGCGTGGTATTCGGTTATCAGCAGTGCTCATAACTATAGTCCCAACCAAGAATAACACTTTTCATCCCAGGCCGGGCCGGGATTCCCGGCACTTAGGGGGTTACAAATATCTTTTCGAGATTGAAAGACTAAACATATCCTTTCGAAATTGAAGGGTTAAATTAACTGAACGTGTAGATGGCCCAGAAAATATAAAGCATATACTTGGCTCACTCTGCAAGGAAAACATTGAAACCAAAAGTATTAGGTTTTAAAATACACATTTTTAAGTCTGTGGGTTTGAAAGTCAAGTTTTTTGAGGTTTTTTGGTCAAGAATGTCCTGCTGAGTTTCTAAAATACAGTATTCAGAGTAAATTGAAATAATATTCTCACGAAACAAAGTGGTTAAATAAGCGTATTTTAGAACGCATGAATTTTTTATGCGCAAAAGTATCGGGATTTGATACAATTTTGATACAATTTTATAGCGTCACTTATTTAATTGAGTTTTAAAGTTTTTTCTTAAAATTTAAGTCCAGACTGATACAGCCAAAAAATCTAAATTGTTGCAGACTCGCATCTCTCAGACATCAAGTTTGGCAACTGAGACACTTCAAACCCCAAAAATGAAAAGAAATTTTTCACTAACTACACATTCGATCACTGAAATTATTTTGAGAATGGTACAAACTCTCATAGGGCTTATATCCGGTCGAGCCGATTTTTCGCAGTAACGTTTGTTCAAAAGTAATAATCATTACTTTCTGAACCAGGTCAGCAGTAAAAATCAGCTTGACCGGATTAAAGCTTTGTAAGAACTTTCATTTTTCCGATAACTTTTGACTCATAGTGGACGAATGTGACGTAGGAGGGATGCGAGACTACGAACATTTTAATTTTTGGCCGTTTTAGTCTGGTCACAAAGAGTCTACCTGATCAGAAGAATACAAATTTTTAACGTCAATACTATAATTTGAAGTGTTTTTTGCACCGACCGTGTTATTTCCGGTCTGTACGAGTTAATATTCGAAATTTAATATTCTTCAAATTATTCAAAAACCCAAACATAAACCCCTGCTTTACACACTTCTGACCAAATACCACGTCGTGATCGATACGATCAATCAGTTTCTTATCATTGAGTTTTTTCTTAAGGGGGTACCTGTCATAAAAAAGACGATTTTGTGAATTTTAGGGCAAAATATTTGAAATACTACATATTTTAGGACACAGCTTAATATATTGTAATATTGGAACAAAAATCTCACATCCTAAAATATAACTGAAGATCACTGATTGCTCGACCAATTAGGGAAAAGCTTCAAACTAAAGTGATATTTTTAATACCTACTTTTCTGTGAGTTTTTAGAGTAAAAAAATAATTTTCAAATTTTTTAAGCAAAAACACGTACACAGGTCTGTTACTATCGTTTTCAATAATTTGTGATAAATTTGCTGTGAAATCGGCGAAACCTTTCAAGCTGATTTAAATAGTCTTAATTTCAGCTAATTCGGCAACAAGGACACTTCAAAGACTGGAATGAGCCATTTTTTGGTAAATTAGAGACCACTTTTCTAGAGACCATTTATAAATTACCGATAAAATGAAATAGCTGATAAGTTAGCGGGGGCTGTATACTCATCGAAACATTAATTTTTGTGTTTTTTGTTGAAATGCTAAAAACCAAGTCAATATATTTTCAAAATCATGAAAAAATACTATCCTGATTGTATATTTTTCCAGAAAAAACCATGAAAATAAAATTGTTAACATTTTTGTTTGATCCGAAATTCATATAAGTGATCCCCTTAAGCTCTTAGGTTTCAAGGTACAAGTTCACATAATTATAATACGATTTAAAAAAAGCACCTTGTTTGCTTTCGATATCATTGTCTTATCAGTAAGTGTTTTCAGTCCGTAATAATTCAGTACAACAAATTACCTGAGCACAGCATGATAGGATTTAAAAATCTTATTGTGTATCATCCCCGATAAGCCAAATTAGATCTATACGCGAAATTAGGTTCTTTAGACGCTCAAAGGATGGCTCATCTCGTCTATTTTATTTACGGCTGCTTTTGCAGAATTAGAAATCCCCGATTGAGTAACTCCGTGACCTTAGATTAACTTGCTGAGATCATTTTTTGCTATCGAGTGTTCGTTTTGTCGTATGGGGTTAAAATAGTCAACTCAGCATGTGATTAAGTCGATTAAACATCACTTGCTGCGTTTTGAAATTTAAAAAGTGATAATAACGCCGTCATCACGTGTAGGTTTTTTCAGTGTGTTGGAAAACAACCCGCTATCACAGATTTCTCTTGATGAAAGTAATTTTTCTCATGTGACAATTTAATCAGTACAGCCTGAGTTTTTTCGTTCAAGGGGTTTTTTGTATCGCAAAATTAACTGTCGCTGATTGGTTAATTTGAGAAATAACATTTGCTACTTGGTCTATTTTTGTATAAGAAAAAAAACGTCGTAAAAAAAAATCAAACTGTACACAATAAGGATTAAATCTGGCCCCCATCATACAAAAAAGTTACTTTTCAGGCTTCTGTAGAGTATTAAATGAAAATAAATTTCAAAATTTTGATCATTTATATTTTTTCGAATTATTTAACCCTCAGAAACTATTTCGATCTTTTGCCTTAACTATTTTCCGTAAAATTATGTGCGGAACTTGCGTAAAAACCCATTTCCGGTTCCTAACCCTTGTGATACCTCATTTTCAAGATGGGTTCTTCGGTAATGTGAACATTGTTTGTAATACTTATGGCTTCTAAATAATCGCAAAATAATCCGTTTTTGCCGGACTATTTTTTAGCTCGTATGAACTTGAAACGATGCAGGTGTAATGGGGTTAGAGACTTCGCAGAATTTGATATAATCTAGGCTATTTTTGGGTTGTATAACAATCCTTTCAACAATGAAAATGTATCTTAAAATTCTACAGATTAAATCAATATTTTATTAACTCTCATTGACAAACTTTTCTGAAAGACACTTTTTCACTATTTTTAGACACACTCAATTTAAAGAGTGCATTGTGAAAATATAACACAATTTACACAAGTAAGAACATTAAATTTGAAAATTGCTTCTCAATGTTTTAGTTTATTTCATTATCAAGAGTGAAAAATCCCTGCTGAGAGGACAAAAAGCATTAAAAGTTATTTCTGAGAACAAAAATTGTTGTTTTTTAATTGACGGTTAAAATAGATAAAGACCCTCGAGGAAGTGGTCGTTGCTTAAAATCTTGTTTTTACAGTTTGAATGCTTTTTCTGAGAAAAATTAGTTTAGAAGGTTATACAGAATTTGGCTAAACATTTGAAACAAAGGTTAAAATAATTAAAGTAATAGTCGGAATCTGAAAAAGTTTTTCTTCAATTTTCTTATTTGATTGTTTGAACCACAAAATACATATATGCAGACAATTTTTACCTCGATTTTAAACTTTTTTCTTTCAACGAAAAAAACACAACACTGCCATTTTGAGTGGCTTAGGTAACTTTTTTTAGGCCCCCTCCTCTCCAGCGATAACCGTTCTTAAAAATGTTTTTCAACGTTACCTTAGTCAAAATTTTTGACGGTCGATTTTTATTCATTTATTTTCATAGTATTAAACAACTTATAAGTCCATTTTTTTTCAAATTTTCACTCGGTTTAAAATAATACCAATAAACGTAAATTTCTTCGTACACAACAATAAACGTATAAGAAGTATTTTCGTACGTTTTACATCTCGGACTCGACCACTTCTAATGAATAATTTTCAAAATATGATTTTACAACCAGGCAACAGACCGATTTTTTTTGAATTCAGATGTAAACACAGATACGTCTTGGCTTAGTATTGATAAGCCAAATTTCGACCGAATTTTTTTGATAACTTATTTTTCTGACAAACATTCCAAATTCATATGAATTTTCCAGGGCGTTTTCAATGATAAAAAGCGTCTAAAATACATGAATAAATTTTAGAGGATTTTGATAATGAACAGTTCCAAGGTTTACTTTTTGAGCGACTATCAAAATCGTGGAAGGGTTCTAAAAACTTCGGCAAAACATCGTTAAAAATTTTAATCCGTTATATAAGCAAAACTGATCCAAAAAGAACTATTTTATGCAGCTTTTGGACGATTTAATAAAACTTTTTTTTTACGGCTAAGGGTCAAACTGATAATTGTTACCATGAGCCTCGTCACTATTTTTCAAAAGCCTTCTTCGCAGCTACACTGACTTCTTACCAGAAAACCAAAGCAATTGACCTTTTCAGGCTAAAAAAATCATCTTGACATAAGTTTATCATGATACATTTTTGCCCCGAGACTCAATTTTTGCTCCATTTAACTTTCGCCAATCAAAACTTTTAAATTTACAAACTCGTAGGTGTTAGCCAAATTTGTACGTTTTAATTGGCGGAGGTAAACTGAAGCAGAAACGAAGACTGGTAGCAAAAATGTGACATGCTGTATTTATATAATTATACTTCTATCCGCTTGATTTTGTAGTATGAGCCTTGTTATGAAAGCTAAAAGAGGCACCGAAACCGCTAAGTCAGATTTATGGGCGTACATTTCAAAACGTATTATATCACGTTAATCGACAAAGTACTGTAAAATAGATTTTGCCTCACGCTGATAAGGTCAACCTTTTCCAACGAATTTTTAATTAGACAAGGGATTGATAACCCTATGTTCCGCGGAGGTTTTCGTCTCGGAATTTGAAAGTTAAAAATTTCATAATTTGCAGAAAATATCATTATAAGATATTCGAGGTCATCTAGAGTTATTAAGATTAGTAAAATCAAAAATTCCATTCCTATGAACTTTAGCTACCAGATTCAGCTCTATTTTATTTTGGCCATTTTTCTTATTTTTCGAGACAATTTGGAATTTTAAACATTCTGCTAATTAAACACGATATTTTACACGATAATTGAGGTGATCTACAATGAATTAGATAAGTTTTGTCAAACAAATTAGATTTTTGATTCCTAAGAATTATAATTTCGAGAATGAGCTACATTTTGAACGATGCAAGTAAGATCATTTGTAAGACTTTTTTGAAAATTCAACTAATTGAATAAAATTTCGGAAACCGGATAAGAAGGTCCCAGTTGAGAGAAAAAATGAACGCAATAGATTTTAATCATTGTTAATCATGAAACTTCCATGATATGGAATCCATGTATCAAATTTAGGCTCTATGATGGGTCATATTTCAAATAAATCTTTTTTTTAAGTCAGACAGTATCATGAAACGAGGCCAAATTAAATATATTTTCTCAAAAAAGAAGATTTTCGATTCCTAGAAACTATGATAACGAGATTCAGCAACATTTTGATCAAGCCAATTGACTTCATTTTAAAGCTTTATTGAACATTTTAACTAATCCAATAAAATTATGCGAACCTAGAATTTTTGCTAGTTTGCAGCAAATATAAAAGGATGAATGCCACGGAAGCAAATTTATCCCGGGATTAACATGGCCGCAGTTTTTAAATTTTTTTAGCGGTCTTCGGCCTTATTCACCTCCGTGATATACAATAAGTTATGATCAATAACAATAAATATTAATTTTATAAATAGTGCTGAATTTTCGAGTTCAATCTGAGTCTAAAAAATGTTTGTTAAAATGTTTCTAAGATGTTTATTATTGCTCTTTCAAGGGAATTAAGAAGAATTAGCAAACAAGACCTCCTCTAAACGCTAAACTAATCATTTTCACGGTTAATTATTATTATTTTTCCGATAATTCTAAAATTTTATTGTTAAAGATTGTTGATACAAAATCATAATAATTATTTTTGTTGTGTTTAATTGCATTTATTGAATGACTTTTTGGTCAATAAAAAAAACTTGTCAAGACTTCAATTATTATTTCAGCCTTCTCGACAACTTTTTAATAATGTCCTTTAAGCAAACAATTGAGTTCGTTCAAATTGTAATTTTTTGTTCTAATAAAAATAAAAAAAAGGAAAATAGTTGTTCATCGAAAAAGTCGCAATATCTTTCTGAGAAAACATTCAAAGTCATAACAATAAATGTAAATTAACTCTAAAAATCGTGATCTTTGGTCTTTGTATATGCTGTTTTTTCATCATATCCCCTATTCACACTTTTGTGAATATCCCGGCCCTACTACTTAAAAACACACTAGGTTTCCTAATAAGGGCCGGGATATTTACAAAAGTGTGAATAAGGGATATACCGCGTGACTCACGCAACGTCAGTTTCCACTAAATCTCGCCTAAAATTACGTCCACTCTCGACAAATTACTATTCCCTGCGACGAGGACCCTCTGAATCAAATTAATTTTCATGAGAATATATTTTTTGTAAATAATGCGTCTTTCTAACGAAAAAGTCCCCGATAATGTTTCGGATCTCTCGGGACTATATGTGAAATCCTATTGTCTTTGCTGTGATTTTCCCACTGATATTAGCCATATTAAACAAACATATTATAGATAAGCGTATTGGCCACTTTAAACATATTGAAATCTTTGAAAAGAATCTAACCACAATTTCAAACTTAGATCCGCGGTATACCGTTCTGGCTTAAAACATTTATCAATTTAAAATCGACCAATCATAGTGTCGAAATTTGATAGGTGACAGTTGTATAACAATGAAAACTAACACGAAAAAGTGTGTGTTTTTAATGGTAACCAAAAATTGGTAAGAAAAATCTTCACTGGAAATCATAATTTGACTGAATTTTTGAACATACGAGCTTGAAATAAATTTTTTTATCTTAAATTCTGGGATTTTCCCCCCAAAAACGTGAGGTTGTACGAAAATTAGAGTTCATGTGCCAATAAGAATAAACATTTTTCTGACAGTCAGTTTGGTTCCAGCAAGAATCTTGCTGCAAGATGCGTTTATAATTCAGTATTGATATTTTGACAGTTTTTTTTGAGATTTTTGGCCAAGCGTGTCCAAACAAAAAGATCAACCAGAAGAATATTATAAATTCTTAGAATGTTAAATCCAGTTTGAAATTTTATTTGCTATAATTTACATAATGAGCCGATGGGCGTTTGTCACTTTGCAAAAAAGTTCAATAGAAGTTGCGAAAGGATTTAATTGCGTTATCAAAAAATCTTAATTTTTAAAGTCATTTTTTGCCAGATTTTTTTCTTGAGATATTTCACCGCTAACTCAAAGATATTCGGAAATTTTGGTCATTGGAGTGAAAAACCTTGAATTAAATTATCTGGGTTCGGTTTAGACGTGATTCTCAAAAAAAATTTAGAGTTGTTTCTTTCATAATCTAGTTGGGTCATTTTAGTTTTCAAACTCGTCTAAAAACGATACTTAAAAAGATATACAAAACTGCAAAAACGCCCCACCGTAGGGTTCATATATAAGATTTTTAAACAAATTTCGGCCAAAATCAAATGTTGTAAAAATTGCAAAATTTGAAAATTTTACGAGTGCCTTTTAAGCACCGTTACGTAAATAAAACGGCAGTTCAACTTTTGCATGCCATTTAAATTCCGGAAAATACCAAAGAATGTGTCACAATTAACACGGCATGCAAAAAACGGGATATTGTTAACAGAAACCCGTGTCAAAATAAATTAATTTAGAAGTTCAAAAATTGTTCACATCATATTTTTGCTGTAAAAACACAGGGTGTAATTTTGGTGGCTTTTGTAATCTTAGAAGCTGATAAATGTTGAATTATAGTATGCAAATTTTTTGTTCAGAAAAAGCAAGGGATCTTTGCCACAATTTATGTAATGAGTGGCCAATTAAAGCGGACCTAAAAATAAATTGACCAATCACCTGTCCGTTCTCTTTATCTTACTTGATATTGTTGTTCTCGATCAATAAATTTACAAACTGTAGTTAAAGCAGGCTATTTGAATTTTCTGCCTGAGTTTCAAGTGGCGTCGAGACCGAAAGTGATTCATTCTACTTAATCCGGTAAACCGCTTTTAGTTATTTATTAAACGATCTTCTTTCAAATAAAAATTAAGAGAATTTAAATGATATCTAATGATAACTTTTTTCAAAAAGTGAATGCATATTTATAATCCAGCTTTATATCATTTTGAACGGATCACTTTTGGTCTCGACGTTACTTAAAACTCAGACAGTATGTTTCAATCATTCAAGTTATGTTTTTTTTTGTCTGAATATTTTAATATGCTAAAATGAAACAGACCTCTGATGAAATACATTTGATATTCTCATCGTATTAGATTTAATTAAAATGTTAGAAAATACCGAAACGTTAGAAAACACGCAATAGAAATAGATTAAGTTCAAACATCGATGAGCTCGTGTGAATGTTTTTTTTATTTTGAAGGTACAAAAATCTAAACACCATAATGAGACAGCAGAACGAAGTTATTTTTGTCTTTCGGATCGTCTCAAAATAAACTCATGTCCTTTGAAGTATGTCAATTAAAAAACATAATGCAAAAACATATGATATGTTCACATATTGTTCATATCTTGCTGGGACTAATTCATGTTTGTTATGACCGAAAATTTTAAAATGTCCTTGTTACGCGAGCAACTTTTCGGATATTTATATGATGGATAAAAGGTCCTTAAAAATAAAGCCTTTTCTATTTATTTTTCTATAACGGAACTGCGGTGTGGTACTATATAATATTAGTCTATATAGACTATATCCCTTTATTGACCTATGTCAAAGATTTGGGCCCTCAAAAACACGGGGGGGGGGGTGAGAAAACAACACGGTTTTCAGAAACGACTAAGCCGATTAGGTTCTTAGATAGCTCAAACTGTGCACAAATATTCAGTGAAAATACAAATAAAAATTGGTCCGAATCAGACCATTGTTTCTATTTTTTCTTAGACTTTTGTTTCTATTTTTTAACAAAAACTAATAATTAAACAATTCAGTAATCTTAGAAAAAAATTTAAAACATTGGTCCTATTAAAAAACAATTTAAATTTGTATATTAATTAGATAATTTTCCTTAGTTTGAGCTATCTAAGAACAAATCGGATGACTGTTTTCAAATGACGCGTCGTTTTCTCATCCCGATTTTTGAGGGCCCAAATCTTTGGCAGAGGGCAATGAAGGGATATGATTGAAATAGTTTGAAACGCCAAAAATAATGGACTTTTTGCTGTGCCAATGAGCAGACTACAAAGCTCTGAATTTCAGCGTTTTATTACGATATGAACCAATCAGACTTATTTACTGATATTAACTTTTGCAGTTTAAGCATATTTTAAAGGCGTACTGTGCACTTTGGAAGTTTTTATTAAAATTTTTAGCCAGACTAAATCGGTCAGAAAAACCAAAATAGTCGTAGTCTTGCATCTCTCAGGCTACTATTTCGGCGAAAGTGAGATACCAAAAAGTAATAATCGAGAGTTCTTTCTCTCATTAACTGCACATCCGATTTCTGAAATTATTTTTGAAAAAATTTAAGTTCGCACAAAGCTTCGATCTGGTAAAGCCGATTTCCCAAAGTTTGTTTTGTTCAAAAGATTAAAGTTTTATTTGAACCTGATCAGCTAGAAAAAAATGGCTCGACCGGATCAAAGCTTTGTGCGAATTTACATTCTTTCAAAAATAATTTTAGTAATCGGATGTACAGTCAGTCAAAAACATTAGTTTCCATTTTAGAAATTTGAAGTTTTTTAGTCGCCGAACTAGAAGTCTGGGAGATGCGAGACTCCCATCATTGTGTTACTTGAGGTCATTTTTATGATTTTTATTTAAATTTCAGTAATTTTAATAAGTTCACTCAGTTCACTTAAATTTTAGTGTCGTTCGAGAAGCCAAGTTATTTAAACATTGCATTTTCAGAGGACATTACGTAAATTATGCACCATAAACTTAATTATCATTTCTAGAAATACTTATAGTACAATAAAATGATCAATGCTATTTGAAAAGTTTATATGGCCCTATATGATAACTAAACGGTCGTATTAAATATATCAGGAATTCTAGAAATTCATTTAGTTTCAATGATTACAGAAATATTAAGCAAGAATTTCAATTAATTTATCGGTTTTTGAAGTATTTTTGGCAATAAATTAAAAAAAAACAGCCTGATTATTTCAATTGTCACATTTTTTCTCTGGTGGCTAGACAGTCAATATTTACTATCTTTTGACTCAGATTTTGTCGGTTTAGCCACCGGAAGAAAAAAATGTGACAATTCAAAAGAACTAAAGCTTTTTATTCCAGAATCAGCCAATCGAATCCGTTTAAATATGTGCGACTACCCAATCATATTTTCACATTGCGCATCATGCAAATTGTCACGATTTGTCAGCCGTGTACCTTCAATTTATATAACTGAACCATATTTTTAAATCATCACACAGGCCTGAACTGACCATATTTACATTAGTTCGTTGTTAAGGCTCATTTTTAACTCCCGTAGTTGGACCGACAATCTCTGGGCCCGTAGTGTCTTTGCACCATCCGTGTTTGGGCATTTGAATCAAGCATATAACCGACGATTCATTATCAAATACATTTTTTCAATAATAATATATTATACAAAGAATTTTTCTACTGTCCTATCAAAACAATTTTTCTAAAAGGTGATAAAAAGTCATCAAATGTGTAAGAAATTAAAAATCTCTCATTTTCGCCGATTCTGACAAACAAGGTGCATAAAATAACACGAATTTAGGGTTAATTTGAAATTTTAAAATTTGAAATATTAAACCGTCACCAATTTGGGTATGTATCTGCAAAAAAATTGAATCTTTTAAACAAATTCCTAGTAAAATGACTCTTAAATTTTTGTTGGATCGATTTATTTCTCTTCTTCTTTCTGTCAGCTACGCATTCTTATGTTATCCTTATTTCGGAAGTTTGGACTTCTAGAACTGCTTCTATTTTAAACCGGAGGCCCAATTTAAAATGCAATAGAAGTCTTAGAAATTCGTGACGATTCTTTAAGGGGTCTTCCACGTGATTTGAGTACTTTTTTGAAAAAAAAAACATAGTACAAAGTAATTTGAAGAAGTCTACTCAAATTAGCGTCAAAAAAATTCCAGGGTAAATTTCAAACGTTTTAGACTTTTTTCACATTACACCAAAGTCCGAATAAATCACGTGACGAAATAATCCAAAAATAAGGTTGTAATAATGTCATAAATTAATCTTATTTCTCAAAAATAAGAACACGTGACGTTTTTTGGAGAATATTATTTATGTTCAAAACTCTTGAATAGGTGTTAATTGGCCAAAAAATTTTCGGCGTAATTGATACTATTGTTACTGAAACAACCTTTATTCCTAATTTGAAGGTCACGTGATGTTTTTTGGACTTTGGTGTAACGGGAAAAAGTCTTAAAAAACTTCTAAGGAACCACTTCACTCTTTAAAAATTGATTTAAGCAATTTTTTGAAAAAAAAACAGTACTTATTTTATCAACCTTATTCCTTGAATATACGGTCACGTGATCATTTTGGGGCTATGGTGTAATGGGAAAAAAGTCTAAGATTTTTTTTCTGATCCCGCTCAAAGGCTTTTTTTGATGATTTAAATTTTTTTTGCAAAAAATAAGTACTGTAATACAGTTAAAAAATTTTCGAAAAAAAACGCACAAACGTCAATTATCCAAATAGTCGATCTTCACTTTGAAAATTTTTATTTTTCAATGATTAAGGGTCCTAAATTGGCATAAAAAAGGCCATTGCCAACCAACGGATGGTGCAAAAGACACTACGGGAGTTAAGATACTGTTAGAATGACAAATAAAGTTTCAAATGATAATTTTGTATTTTAATTCGATTTTAGAATCATGTTTCATTAAATGTCTCATTATTGTCGTCATCAAAATAAAAATTAAACATAAAATAAGATTATGCTATGAAACGTCCAGTAGAGATATATCGAAAATGATCCCTAGTGCGGATCTCTGTTCACGCCTACCTGTAGTGTAGGTAGTGACGTTCTGAATGGCGCTCTGAATGGCTGTCTCTGAATGGCTGGCCAGGCGTCACATGTAGGTGTGGACAGAGATCCACACTAGGGATCATTTCTCATATATTCCAAATATTATTAGATTTTCTCATGAAACGTCCAGTAGAGATTCCTATATTATATAATATATTATCATATATAATTAGTTATATAATCATACATAATATATTATCATATTTAATTAGATTATGTATGAAATGTCCAGTAGAGATTCATATATTTTATAATATGTGATTATGTAAATTATAAAAAGTAAAATACGACGTTTTGGATATTGTTTTCCATATTCCTGTAAATACTACAGAAATAAAAAATATCACTAGATATTGTGTTATATACTATATTGTGTTCATATAATACGAAAAGAAAATTACGCCGTTTCGGATATTGCTTTCCATATACCTGTAAAAAAACAGAAAAAATATATATATTTAATTTATAAAAATACATTTAATTTACAGGCATGTTTCGTTTCTTACAACATTTTCTTACAACACATATATTTAATATATAATATATTAAATATATTACTTTAAGGGGGTAACCGACGGAGGCTGTATCTCGAGACTCAGAAGTGATAGGAAAATCAGTAAAACTCGTCGGTTACCCCCTTAAGTATATAAAATATAACGTATTTAATTAATTGAAGTTAACATACAGGATTAGTTTTTTTCGATTGCTTTGTTTTTTTACCAAGCAGTATATCCTGGTAGAGGCCTCCCATTTTGTTTGTTCAGATTGATTTGGTTATATTTTCTAGCCTATCTAATCAGACAATATGAGACGCTTGATTTGCTTTACCATATATTGCCTCTGTTAACAACTGCTCAGTTTAAAGGTGGATTAATCGAGTAACTCACCATTTATATATCAACCGGATTTAAATCAACGGGATCTCGAACCGGATCTATACTGTCAAAATAATCACACTCGCTAAATTAGGTCTTTGAAAAAAAGTTATCTCATTTCATCTTTTAATTGTAGTTAAAAAACTCCAGATGTAATAAAAGCAAAACTAGGCGCATATTACGATTTCAACTATAATATATTATATAATATTAAATAATATGTCATATTGCATAATTAATCTTTCGAGTTTAACATTTCATGTTTATATCCATGGCTTAATTAACTAATCAGGTTTATTACCGTAACTTAGTTCGGTAATTTTGTATCGTGAAGGCAATCGGTTTGTATGAGTTGGTTATATAAGAAACAACATAATGTGTTATACGGTATAACTTATACCGTAAATTTGATATTAAACACGGTATTATGTACGGTATAATTTTGGTCGTTTAACTTGAACGATTTAATCACCGTAATTAACTACGGTACTTGTAGTGAATTAATTTTTCAAAATTGATTTATAAATGAATAAACAGTCTACTTAACCGTTATTTAATTCCACAATTTATTACTTGTATTTATTACCGTAATTTAGTTCGGAAATTTTGTATCGTGTCTTTATTAGTTAGTAATATCATAAAATAAATTATGTGTCATACCGTACTTGAGATATCGTAAAATATAACTAGGACCGTTGAACCTAAACCATTAAATGACAGTAATTAAATACGGTACTAATGGTGGATTTATTATTCGATATTGATATAGAAATGAATTAACAGTCTACTTAACCGTAATTTACTTCCGCAATTTACGACTTTAATTTAAAACCGCTGTTAAGTTCGATGAGTTTGTATTGTTAACGCAATCGGTCTGCATGAGTTTATTTTATCAAAAAGGGAACACCATAATGTGTTATCCCGTATTTTTGATATTATACGTTATGACTCATAACTTATGAGTTAGATAAATTGATTATTCAAAAATCATATATAGCTGAATTTACGGTTTTTATCTATCACGGTAGTTGCTGGGGATTTTATGCCACTTTTTCATCAAATTTTTTCTATTTAATTCGGTTTTTGAAAACGACTCATCCGATTAACTTTTTAGATAGCTCAAACTGAGCACAAATATTAAGAAAAAAATTAACACAAAATTGTCTCAATTGAACCATTGTTTCCTATTTTTTTACAAAAACCGATAATTAAAGAATTTCAGCAATCTCAGAATAAAATCGAAAAATGGTCCGATTGGGACCAATTCTTTTTATTATTGACTAGGAATTTGTGCTCAGTTTGAGCTATTTACTTTCAGCCATTTCAACAATCAGAGCCAGGACGTAATCTAGGCGTTTCAAACTATTTGATTCGGGGAGGGGGGGTATAAACTTGTTAGCATGAGTCGTTTTCAAAAACCGAATTATACCAAAATTTTGGCGAAAAAAGTGGCATAAAAGTTTAAGCAAGTACCTTAATAGATATATCATGGAGTATGCATTTAATTTAACCAAACAAAGATATCTCCAGATAGACAACGAATTGAAATCAGATCAGATAAATTCGATAAACAAAAATCAAAGAACATCAAATGAGCCTAAAATTCGATCTCATTTTTTACTGACGATTCAACAACTTTTATTATTTTAAATATTTTCTATTTATTTGTCTATCAATGTCCAATTATTTTTTCATCGGTAGGATACAGTATGTTTTTTTTCTCGCGTACTTTCTCAATTTTCGGTCGTTGAGACTCTCGCAAAGCGCGCGCGGTCATTGGCCAGCGGTTAACGATAACAAACAGCAACACATTTATGCAGTCGAAATATGCTACAAAAAATAAAAATCTGTTTGTTTAAACACACGATAAACGTGCTTATTTACAAAGATGTGGCCCATAGCCCGCATAGTTCGTTTTTTCATCAATAATGTCAATATTTAAAATCGGGTACCGATTTTTTGGCGCATCTTGTTATTCATTTTTCTTATTTAGTTTGAGATCTAGGATTCATTTCGAGGTTCTCTGAAAAATTGAATAAATGTGCAAAATTAGACATTTTCTCTTCGAATTCTCCAGGGTGTTGCCCATTGCACTAAGAGATCTGAAAATAAAATAATCTGAGAGTGTTAGGAGCCAAGCTGATGTAACCAAATTATTCAAAGGTTTTCCTACTGGTATTTCCTTTTGGGTACTTATAATAATGATTGTTAAATTATCTTATGCGTAGTAATTTAATTTCTAGAAGGTAAATCGTTAAACGCATTGGTCCACATTGGTCTGTTTTATATAAATTTATACAGAAATAAATATAAATTAAACGGAACAATGATTTCAACAGTTAATATGCATATGATAGACCCTCTTAAAAAAGCTAAAGAGTATATAGGTCTAATTGATGAGTCCTATGTACTAATGGAATTTAATTACTATTTCAAATTGCTCCATAATTTATTTAATTGTGTTTTGAGAAAATATTACAGAAAGTGATTTCATCATCGTGTTTTTTCTAGAAGATTCTGATTAGCTCAATCTACTGGGTAGCTCCTTTTTCGGAATTGTTTCCGTTACAACGCTATGAATACCGTAGCCAATCAAAATGCTATGTTTTGAACGATTGCGCTTTTTTAAAAACAAGCTATTGTTTGTGGTACATCACTGTTAATAAGTGATGCAGAATTTCTAAATAAAATATTTTTGTTTGTCAAACTCTTGACATTTAAAAAAAAACGTCGAAAATTCTGCAAATTTTGGCGCTTTTTTAGTTTAATGTTCTTATCAATATAAATTTATTGAGATCAATTAGGAGATCATTTCCATATTTTTATCATTTCCTTGTTTTTCTTAAGTTGTTCCAAAATGTTAATCTGCAGAAAATGGTCAAAATAAAAAAAAGTGTTGTTATGCAATTATGTAACTGTTTTGTTTTAAAATGTCCATTGGCTATAATTCAGTTACTGAATCTAAACTTTATTGTGAAATATAATGTAAAACTGATCAAATCATGCCAAAAATCATCACAAAACTTTGGCATTCGAAAGCAACTACGTAAAACACAATAAACAGATTTTTTTTGTTCATTAAAAAATGTGTTCTGACCATTTGTTTATCTAAAAATTTGACAAAACAAGTTATTTCAAACGACTCATTTCCTTAGACTTCGGCGACCTCAAACAGCAGCAAAAAAAGTTCATCGAACTGTCTTTAGCCGCGTTATCTTGTCAATGTGACCATATAGAATGAACATTTTAGAAACCTCTAAAAATACCTCGAAAATCAATAAGTTTTGTTTTCTTGAAGTTCAATTTTTGCAGCGGGATACCATTTTACAGTGGTTTTGCTTATCTGAAAATATGTCACAAAGATGACGTGCTATAGAAGTGTTAAATAACTGATTATCAAGAGTGGCGTGAATTATTGAGGCTTAATTTAACAATTAAAAACGGCGGAAATTTGTATGGTTCGACCGCGTGGTTAACCGCGGGTTACCACGCAACACAACACGTTCGAACAAGTGTATAATCATATTGCGTTATTTTACGGGTTTTTAGGCAACGAATCTAGAAAAAAAATTAATCTACAAAATTAGGTCGATTTCATATTATTCACGAGTAGAATTTTTTTAGGCTATTTCCCAATAATTGTTTTATAATGTCAAAAAACCATAAACTTCCAATAATGCTTTTACTATTATCTTGTTAGCGAAATGCCAAGTTAAAACCAGACTAACCGCGTTTTGAAGTAATGAGAACCGACCACGATTATTTGTTTAGTGTGTCATTTACTCGAATACTTTATCAGAGAGCGTTTATTATCGGATTTGATCAGAAACTTTCGGGCGAAAATGAACTTGGCGAGGGTTTCTAAAATTGATCTTGAAAGATGTATTACGGCCAGGGTTATTCAAATCGCGTGGAATATTCGATTATTTTCATAATTGATCCCCTTTCTGAAAAGGTGATTCGAATTATGAGGTCGTAGGTTCGAATCCCTTATACTACTTAATTTTTTATTGCACAAGCTGATGTAAGGGTGTTCATTTAAATTCAATTTGTGAATTTAGAACCATGGATTATCCTCAACTTGAGTAAGAAAATAGTCTTAACGCACCCAGAGCACAAAAATTTCATATGGATATTAATATATCAAGAACCAGAGTGACCAGAAAGTTTGCAAATTCACTGATTTTGATTGGATCGAATCCATTTCAATCAGCAATTACAGCATGAGTTTCTTTTGAATTGTCACTTTCTGTCTTTTCATGGCTTGGCAGTCAAAATTTACTTTTTTGACTTAGATTAAGTCTGTCTAGCCACCGAAACAAAATGTGACAATTCAAAAAACTTAGGCTGTACGTGTTAATTTTTTAATCGCAAAAATTCGTGAAGAAAAAAAATAAATTTCTTTTAATTTCTCAACATGTGAAGCATTATTCCATTTCTTAATTATACGGTCACGTGACATTTTTGACAGTATCTAAACGTATTAAGCAATTAAACAATATTTTTTTTATTAGACTCGTGTTTTTGAAAATTTGAGTGTTTGAAATATTTTGGGTATTGAAAATTGGTTCAATCGAGTTAATAGAAAGATAAAGCAT
Organism: Oikopleura vanhoeffeni; assembly: GCA_004367855.1. NCBI lineage: Eukaryota > Metazoa > Chordata > Appendicularia > Copelata > Oikopleuridae > Oikopleura > Oikopleura vanhoeffeni. The sequence goes on from SCLH01000336.1 coordinate 113,959, forward strand.
GAAATTATCCTTATCTACAGACAAATATAACATTGTGCAGCTTGGTGCACAAGGTTATAGTACCTTTAAATTTATCAAGTGACTATAAGGGTGTACGTCATTTTTTCTTTTCGATTTATTTTACTGTGGTTAAAAAAGGATGCTCAAAATACCACAATGTTGGTTCACCTCAAATTCCGTTGCTTATAAAATCACTGCCATATCCGAGAATAAAACCCAGAAGTTTAATCGGCAATAGAAACAGTTTAGAGAATAGCAAATTTTCGCAAAATAAAATCATGATATATGCAAAAGTTTAAAAATTGGTTTACAGTCATGAACATCAAATTATAGGCGATATCTTGTTTGTTTTTTTCTAGACAACGTATTATTTTCAAAAACTTACAAAAAAGCGGAAATTTTTTTTGGAACATCAGATTACTAATGAAAAACGTATGAATTTGTTTTTCATACAGTATGTAAAAAATTGTTCGAGACCAAAAGCCCCAATTTCCTCTGGATTGAAAGTAATTCTCCTGCCAATTATAGGTTTTTATCCAGAGAAATTTCCCTTGTTGGTCTTGAACAATTTTTTTACATACTGTAAATGTTGTATTATTTTCACTTATACAGAAAAACAAATAAAGAATTATTATACGCCAAACGTCATTATTTGTTAAGATCTGCTAATCGTATTGACTAGACTGATTAACAATTAAGGATGTTCGGACATAAAACATAATTCCTCAAAGAATTTTGTCGGTCGTTATCAGTGATAAGTTATTAGTTATAACTTATTACTAATAACTCATAACCATTAGATAACAGCCTGAAATGTTGGAATTTCTTTTTCGCAATTATATTATTATTTTCAGAAATAAAATAATTGTCAGTTATGCAAATCAGATTTTAGCGGACAACTTTTCGCAATTTGTTTTTAAAAATAAGGTCAGGTCCCAGAAATAAAGCAAAATAAAAATGAGTAATAAAACTACAATTTCTAACAATTTTTGGTCATTTTGAATGATTTCTCAAAAGGACTTCGAATTTCATATATAAAAAATCCAAAAAAAATTGCCAAATACTTCATTATTTTATCCGTTTAAATGTCGATCATCCATTTTTTGAATACGCTTGACATCAACTTCACGGGACTGAAATTTTCAAAAATACGGACAAATAAACACTCGTCGACAATTATCATTTCACGTATTGAGCAAAAGCATTCAAAAGTTTGTTTTGAAAAAAAATTTTTTAAAAAAAGTAGCCGAAAATTTGTTGCATCAGTCAAGAAAATTTAGGGATTTGTTTTGAGAAATTTTTAATAAGGGATGATCTCGAAAGATGTTTACAAATATTTCATCGAAAATTTTATTTCTCCCGATCTGATTAATAAAGAGTTGCTCACTTGGCGGTTTCAGCGCGGTTTTCGGCTTAGTCAATTGAACCGCCGTTAAACCACCCTTAAGGCCTAACCGTTCTACGTGTGAATAATCATGGAAAAGCTAGATTGATAATTTACATAATAGACATTTCCATCCGAAAAGATGACCTGTTTTTGGGGAGTCAGGATATTCTGGTTGAGCAATTTATTCAAAATAGTGGTAAAATTTGAAGAGGGGCGAACTTGAATCATGATTATAGATGACGATCCATGAGAAAATTTCAAGGGGTTTGTGAGATACCAGGGCATAAAATTTATCACTAGTATACCCTTATAAATTTCAATTTTTGAATTCATGCAAATTTATCATGGTAATATATTTCAGTTTTCCCGACGATAAATGTTTGAACTTGATAGATCTGCAAACATTGTGAGGTTCTTTTGAATTTCGTTCTTGAGAACGTGAAAAATAAATATTTTAAGATCAGCCTATTTGGATAAAAAAATGAGTAATTTGAGTAGGTTGAGATTTTTCAGTTTTTGTAGCAATAAGTCTTATAAAAAAATTATAACCTACGTAGTACGCACATTACTCATATGTTATTCATAAAACTTGTTAATAATTCAAATTGAAATGATTTAGTCGCTGAATGTGCGTAGGTTGTAATTTCAGTGTTTTCGAATAATTTAATCACCGCATTGCCGGTATGCCGCATTTTAATTCCTTCATGTTTGCACAACTTCGAAATCAACTTATTGACCGGTCTTTCTACGAAACGTAAAAATTTTCTGCGGGTTTAATTGTTCTTAAAGTTCTTGAGGAAACCAATCTGTGAAATTCAAAACCTAACTTTGAATTTAGCATGAAGCACCGAATTTTCAAAGAAAGTTTATAAGAAACAAATTTGTCGACCGCAAAATATCGAGAAATAAATGGTTTTTTTTGACATTTTATCATATGTAGCGTGTCCGCCATTAATATCGACTTATAGACATAATGAGTGGATTGTTCTGAAAAAATTTACGCCACTAAATGCGCCATAAAAATCTGCATAAAACCCGGTATATGAAAGTTCAACCTGGAGTGGTCGGGTTTTCCCCATTTGGCCAAATGGCCGATTGGTGAACACGCTATGGATCATGATTCAGATAAAAATAATTAAGGTTCCCAGAAAGGCTCAGAATTTATATTCATATAAACAGGCTATCCCGGATAGCATAATTATAATTTGTTCAATTGAACTATATAATATAGTTGAATATATATAATATATATATAAGTGAACTAATTATTTTATGCCATCGGAATTCAATTATTTATTTAATAATTAGTGAGCGCCGTTTCTAGGAACTTGAATTTGTTGGTTATTTCAATCATGCTGACATGATAAAATGTTCAAACTATATTTTTCGGGTATTTGTGGTTTATAAATTTGTTTAATTAAAATTTTACACAGTTAATCAAAGTTTTCTTTCCGTATTTTCTCAATTAGAACCTTACATGAATTATAAATTTGGAGTCTTGCAAAAAAGTTTTTGGTTTTTTTGAAATGCTTATATTTGTGATGAAAAATTGATCGGCGGAAATCAGCAGTATCTGTATACTTGGAAAAATAAATTCACTATTTTTTTTATTTTTAATTGAATTTATTAATTTTGTTATAAAAAAGTTTATTAACATAGATTTCGACAAAACTTGTTGTCATCATAAGTGCTATAAATATTACATACAACAAAACAAATCGGGGAATTGCTTAATATTGCCCCATTGTTTGTGCGGGGGCGGGTGTGGTTCATCATCTTACATCGTGGACCAAAGATATCGCTAAACTGAAAGAGGGTACCCCACAATGCAGCATACCCATGATTTTGTATGTATTAAAATCTTGTGCAAAATTAAGAAAAAAACAATGAAATAATCTGTTCTAGAAAAATATTGGTTGGCTTATTGATATTGAAAAATTTTCTTTATTCACAGTGTGATTTCACACGGGTCAAAAATTTTTCGTAGGCACACATTTGTATATATTTCCTCGCCTTTGCCGTTTTTTAGCATGAAAAATGTCAAACATAAATGCAAAGTGGTTTATCGTCAATACAGAAATAACTCAGTTAATACATGATAACATACTACTTCAGTCACTGACAGTGACTCACTGTGCCGTCAATGAGCTTCGAACCCAGTATCAAATTAATTAATATTTAGACCGAAATTATCTCGAAAGCGCTACATTCTATTCGACAATCTTTAAGTAATCGTTTCGGTCTAAATGTTAATTCATTTGATACCGGGTTCAAAGCTTATGGACAGCACAGTAACTGAGAGCATTTTTTTCTTTATGTTATTTCTGTTTTGCGCATTTTTTGATAAACCCATTCATCCAAGAAATATTGGCAAGTTAGCTCTATATTTGAAGTACTTAGGAAAAATCCTTGTCAGATAAGACTGAAACCCGTAGCAATTATTTCAGCATATAGCTTGGCCTAGTTGGTAGGATGATCAAAATAAAACTCTTAATTTAGAAAAAGTGAAGAGACACAATAAGACTGAAACAGTGTTTCAGAAACACTCAAACTATTGCAATAATGTATAGTTTCGTAATTTTTCGTAATGGTTGAGTGTTTTGATCGTTTCTGTAAATGTGACAACCTTCCTCGAGATTATCTATATTTTCAAAATTTTGACCTTCCGGTCTGTTTAGAAAATATTCAGATCGCTAAAGGATTCACTCTTATGTTTTGTTATCAAGTTATACACTGTAAATTATGACTTTTTTTTCGTAATCTTTGATCGAGACTATGGCAAAGTTAATATGCGTTTCATATATTAAAATGACCAGATTAGGAGAAAGTTATGATTGCCCAAATAAGTCTAAAACACTCAAATACGTATTCGAGGCTCACGATTAGCGAATTATTTCTATGTCCACCTGCGAGAATTTTCTTTCTAAAAAAAACAGTTTTTTCTCATTTATAAAGCTTCTATACATAGGGTGGGAAATTTAAAGCCATTTTGTTCAAATCGATATGACTAGTGGTCATATATGAAAATAAGAAGGTCTGACGTTTTTAGCTAAGTAAGGTGCTCACGTTAAAATTTTTTGTCAAAGATATCCCAATGTAAGTCGCAGACCCTTACAATAATTGTGAATGAATAATTTTTACGAGGATTTTTGCAAGACCAGGCAAAAACTTCTGAAACCAAATATTTTGTTCAAATCTTTTCCAATAAAGTTTTAAAATTATCCAAAAAATACTTTATCTGATGATGACCGTTAGGTCGAAATCTTATAAATAAATAAACCATAGTTATTTTACTATTTTTAATCAAATACGTATTATGTATTTCTTGAGGTAAGATAGCAAAAATGCTTTGATTAAATTGGAGACCATGGAGTTTTAAGTAGCATCTAGACAACTTAAGTCATTTGTCGAGACTTGAAGTGATTTGAACCTATTTTAAAGCGTAATATATAATAACATGATTCGAATCTGCTAAAGACTCGACGACACTTGAAACTCACCGGTATATTTTGAAATATGTAATTTTCGGACATTCCTAGAATTTTCAAGCCATAAAATTCCGGGTTCAATAAAAATCATATAATTTGTAAATAATATGAAAAAAAATGTATGATTTTTTTTTACTAAAAATTTAATAAGCAAATTATACATAGGCAATTGATTGTATTGCCAACTTTTAGGTGAATTTACGATAAAAAAAATTGAAATACTTTTTTTATTCTAACTTTAACGTAAGCTTCGATTTTGTTCGATTCCCGTCAAAAATCAATGTCGGCAAAAATGTATTCACAGTTTAAAAATGTTGATATGGATTAAGGGCCATCGGTTGACAAATCAAGGATATCATCACCCAATCAAAACGCTGTATTGCAGAATACGCCGATTTCATTGGCTCAAATGTAGCCAATTTGACCAATTAAAAGCTTTGATGTTGCATTTTTCAAATACATACTGTATACTCGGTCTTTCGGTGAAGGGCCCCTTACATGTAATCCATATTCCAGTTTTGATAACGATCTCTTATTTATACGAACTAGAGCTCATTAGTACTACTAATTTAGTAGGATCAGAAAATATGTGATAAAGACTTTAACCTTACTTGTAGTATGAAAAAGGATGAAGCTCAAAATGTACAAATTTGGTAGTGATAAAACTGTTCGTCTGTCTGTGATTTTGTTTCATTATTTCAAGAAGGCCATTTTTAAATTTGCAAAAACGATATAGTAAATTTTTAGGCTTTTATTTAAAAAACAAATACCTATAAAATTTTAAAAGCTTTTTTTGATTGGTCAATAGTGAGCCAATCAGCATTTGGAATTTGAGAAGACAAAAATTTGTGCCTTAATTTTGCTAATTTTTATTTTACAATTAATCGCATATATAATATAAGTAATGTTCAAGTTATGACAATGCTAGTTTCACCATTTTAATTAAACAACATATTGGCAAGATTTGGTTTTGTGGAAATATATACATGTATATATATCAATTACGGGGGCTCCTGGTCCTTTTTTACTAGTTTTTAAGCCAATTTTTTCATTTAATTCGGCTTTTAAGAACAACTCGTCCGATAACATTCTTAGATAGCTCAAACTGAGCACAAATATCTTGTGAAAAATAAAATAAAAGAAATTAGTTCATCGGATCAATTTGTTTTATCTTTTTTCTTAGATTACTGAAATTGTTAAATTACTAATATTTCTTAAAAAAATTGGTAACAATCGTCGGATTCGGACCAATTTTTTAAATTCAATTATTCACCAGATATTTTTGCTCTGTTTAAGCTATCTAAAGATTCAATCGGATGAGTCGTTAGCAAACGCTGAATTAAATATAAAATCTTGGCTAAAAATCTAGTAAAAAAGGACCAGGAGCCCCCGTAATCGATATGTTACATACTAGTATATCACGAACATATTTTTGTAATAAATGATATACAATAAAATTTCGTTATAACTGATTGATACAACATATCGATGTCACATATCTTAGAAATATATTTTTTTTCTTAAGGGTATCCCGGTCCCTAATTTGACATATTCTCGATGAAATATTAGCGAAACACGGCTTCAAGGATATTATTCAGATTAGTCAGTTTGTAGCACTAGCCTTCATCTTGCGTAAAACATGTGTCAAAACTTTTTTGCATGCATACACTCCCAGACACATAAGCAAGACAGTGAGACCTAAGCCAAAAAGGAAAATCAATCTCCTCTAAGGTTTAATTTTGAAATAAACCTAAATTATAACATAATCTGTACAATTAGTATTTGAAACTTCTGAGGTGCGCTTTTGTCGATAAGTGCTATATTTTATCTAGAATATGCGATAAACCACCGTTTTTTAGACTTTGTTCATCGGAAAATCTATCTCCTAGGTTAAATTTCAAAATTCACTCAAATTTTTGCAAACGGTAGCTCAAAACAAATAGAAACTTCTGAGGAGCCTTTTTTCTATTTTGACCCCAAACTCAAAATATGAATTTTACAAGGTCACGTGGAAAATTTTCCAAAAAAAAATGTGCTTCGATTTTTTCGATAGTAGGCACAAAAAAAAAGCTGGGGAAACACTGAAGAGAAAGTTGGCTTACTTCAACCCGATATTTTGAAGTTTTAGTGGTCAAATTGACACAAACGTTATTTTCACAAAATTTTGAGAAAAATACTTAGAAAAAATCGAAAAAACGCAAAATTTTCGAAAAATTTTTTTGTTGTCACTTGGGTTGTTGCATGCTTTCAAAAAATAAACAATTGATTTGGTTCATTTTTATGACATAATAACTGCAGAAAATGTAAAAGCCGGGATACCCTCAAAAAATGAAAAAAATACAGTTGACTAATTGATGTACGGTGTGTTTTTTAAAGTGAAAAATTTTCAGGCTATTTAATAATAAAAAAAAATTTCGGATTTTAGAATTTTTTCCCGAAATTTTTTTCAGAATGGCAAATTTTGACTTTGAAACCAAAAAATATTATAGAGGGAACGTTATGGAAAGTTTTTTATTTAATCCTGAATTTCCCNATAACGCTAAACGGAAAATCTATCTTTTCCCAAGTTTAATTATGAAAAAAACCTTAATTTTTATACAACCTGTTTAATTACTATTTAAAACTTCTCAGGAGCGTTTTTGTCGATAAGTGCTATATTTTTTCTCGGAAATGCAAAAAAACACCATTTTTTGGACATTACGCCTCGAAATATCTATCTCCTCCCAAGTTAAATTTGCAAATTAGCTCAAAATTTTGCAAAAGCTAGTTCAAAACAAATAGAAACTTCTCAGGGACGTTTTTTTGCAATTTAGACCCCAAAATCAAAATTTCCAAAAAAAAATGTGCTTAGATTTTCTCAAAAGTAGACTCAAAAGAAAGCTGGGGAAACACTGAAGAGAAAGTTGGCTTACTTCAACCCGATATTGTGAAGTTTTAGTGGTCAAATTGACACAAACGTTATTTTAGAACATAATTTTTCCATCAAAATTTTCCAGTTGTAGAAAAATACTCGGAAAAATTTCGAAAATTCTCAAAAAAGTGTAATNGAAATTAAACATTATTTTACTAATATTGAGGACATTATCGATCAAAACACCGATAATGTACAAAAACCAAATTAATACACAATATCGATTTGACATTATGTCAATTAAAGAACATATTTAGGGTGGACGCGATTGAAGCATTTCCATGTTTTAGCTATCGGACAAGAAACTGAGAAAGTGGGTAGTATTTTTTTGACCGAAAATAATTTTGCACTTTTTTTTTAATTTTATCGTTCTGCTTTCTGATTGGCTGAAAGCAAAATTGTAGTTTTTGCTATTTTGACATCGGAATCGGATAGTTTATTGAATTTCCGATCAAGGTTTATAATATGGAAGTCTGAAATTTTGCGCGAAAACATGTTTTTTGGGTTTTGAAAATTGAAAAAAACGTTTATTTTGAAAAAAATCAGTTTCACGGCGGTTTATCAGCAGATTTTTGGAAGAGTTTTTCATTTCCTGAAGTTGAGTCATTTGAACAGAAAAAAAATGAAAAAACCCACCGGAAAGATGTTTTTTTTGAAAATCGAATATTTCAAATTTTGAACTTTGCTTGTGTTAGGGTGTCAAAGGTCTTGCGAATTTTCAAGCTGCAAACATTTCAGATTATACATCTTGCGTGAAATTTTGCGCTGGTGACGAATAAGGAATTAATTTTATTTTTTTTTTATAGTTTTAGCTCGATTTTGATTGATTGAAATTTCAACTAATCAAAATCGAAAATTTCAATGTCTGATAACACTCGGTTTTTTCTTGTGATTTCAAATATATATTTATCAAATTATGTGCATTATCAACTTTTGTTGTTTTTGCATTTGAAAGTTGTCAAAAACGCAAAATCGGAAAATTTTGGAGTTTTTAGGTTCTAGCTCTTCGAAACTACACTCATGCAAAATTGTATTTGCGATATTAATAGCTCAAACAATGTTGCATCGATTAAGCAGCATTTCAAAGAAATAAAAGTGTATGAAAGTTCAGTGATATGTCTTTTTAAATATGAAAATATGATATTTTCTAAAATTTTCAAAATGTTTGCTCTCTAGCGCCAGTTAATAAGATTTATTCTCGTAATTACAAAAACAAATAGTAAAATTAGCCTTTTTAGCTCTTAAAATATTTTGACAGATAATTTGACCGAGGCCGTGCAAATTTTGATGCTTCAAAAATTTCAGATTAAACATCTTATGTGACATTTTGCCTTGATGGCGAATTTAAAAAAAAATAGAAGTGTTAGCTCGATTTTGATTGGTTGAATTTACAACCAATTATAATGCATGAGCCCAAAATCGGCCGAAGGCCGATTGAAATTGAATTTATATTTTCAATTATCTTTTTGAAAATAAGCCACAAATCAGGTGAAGGCCGATAAATGATGATTGAATTTAAATTTGTTGGAAAATGAGCTCAAAATTGACCGAAGAACGATAGCAGAGAATTGTATGTTATTAGTTTCAATTTGTTGAAAAGCAAATCCCAAATCTGCTGAAAGCCGATAAAAGGGGTTGTTTAAGGCTATCCCGGTCCCTAATTTGACATATTCTCGATGAAATATTAGCCAAACACTGCTTTAACCCCCTCACACCCATTGACTATCAAAGGCAAAAAAAATTTCGGGGGCCAAAACGGCGCAGAAATAACATCGTCACAGACCTACAATTCAAATGCGTCATAGAGTTAGCAATTTTATTTCCAAAAATATTGTTGAAAATTTCATACGATTAGCCGTTCGAGAGATATTTTTTCCTACTTTTTTTAGGATTTTCGTCAAAATTTCTTAAAAAATTAATTGTGTGAAACGATACATAAAATCGAAATTCTAATAAAGCCAATTTTTAGGAAAGTATTTCAAGATTCTTTTGATATAAGCTTATTTATTCTGCAGTCTCTATACGAAGAATAATTTTTTCATAACTGATTTTTATGAAACTCAAAATAATGAAAAAAAAATATTCAAAAAACTTATTTTCCGAAGAAAAATTGAACGCCAATTTACACAAATAAAGCGCGACAAAGACCACAATTCGATCAACGTGGTTATAACCCATAAGTTAGTACTCGATTTTGACGTTACTTCAGATGATCAGCGCAATTTATTTTCACATTTATGCTGCATCATATTTTTGAACGCGGCGGCGAATGATGAAATAATTGTTTTGTAAGCGATCGAGATAGTCAATTCCAAATTTGAGACAAGCTTAAATAGGCTAGAGTTCACTTGTAATTTGGTAAATAATATGTTCATGTGTAAAAAATGTATGTTTTCCAGGAGATAATACAAGGTGAGTTAAACTTCTTCTGCTTCTCGGCATTTATATCTAGTTCACAGACTTCGACAATTTAAAAATGGTTAACTGTGCTTGATGTTATATATTCTATCCTTGATGTTCAACATCATGTGATAATAAAGTTATAAGTATTTTGTCTTCTCAGCTTTCCGTTATCATAAGCGTCAAGTAATTGTCTTAGATAAGGCTGTTTGGTGTGTTGAGTCGAATTCTCGCTTTATGGCGTGTGTAGGAGGTTAAGGATATTATTTAGATGTTAGCCAGTTTGGTAGAGACTAGCCTTCCAGCTGCGTCAGAAACTGTGCCAAAATTTTGTGTATTGCTCCACACTCCGTACACATACAGCGAATACAAGAAACAAACGCAAACGGAAAATCTATCTCCTCCCAGGTTGATTATGAAAAAACCCTTATTTTAAATACTGCTGTATACATCTACATTCCCAAAACTTTGACAGTAGCGTTTTTGTCAAGAACAGTGCATATTTTTCTAGAATCATGCAAAAACCACCGTTTTTGGACATACGAACCGAAAAATCTCCTCCAGGTTAAATTTGCAAATTGACTCAAATTTGCAAAAGCTAGTTCAAAACAAAATAGAACATTTACAGTTGCGGCGTTCTTTGGCAATTTCGACCCCAAACGTCAAAATATGAATTTCGACAAGTCACGTAAAATCCAAAAAAAATGTGCTTCGATTTTCGAAAAGTAGGCTTCATAAATTTGGCGGGAATAGCACAACTGAAGAGAAAGTTGACTTACGTGAACCCGATATTTTGAATTTTAGTGGTCAAATTGACACAAACGTTATTTTTGAACATAGAATTTTGAGAAAAAACCTAGAAAAAAATAGAAAAAAACGGCAAAAATTTTGAAAAATTTTGTTGTCATTTGGGTTGTTTTTGCTTCCAAAAACATAAACAATTGATTTGGTGCATTTTTATGACATAATAACTGCAATAAATGTAGGAACGGGATACCCTTACTGTTGTTTTTTGTAAGGCAATTCTAAGATGATAAATTTTGGCCTAAATACCCACCTGAAGTAGAAGTTCCGCAGAATCTTCTGATATCTGAATATTTCTGATTTTTCGGAAATTTGGACATAACTATAAGTTTTTTTTTTATCTGCCACTTCAGCTTTACTTTTGAATAAAACAATTATATTATATTTTTTGAATATTAATCTAAGTAAACCTTCACAAATATAACAAAAAATTCTCAAAAGATGAACATTTAACGGAAAATGAATAATTTCATG
>SCLH01000336.1:138062-150970 GCA_004367855.1 Oikopleura vanhoeffeni
AAAAGTTATTTTGAAAAAAGTGAAAAAAAATGATGAAAAAATCACGAATTTCTATGAAAAATTGCTATTTTTACAAATAAAAGCAGATTAATAAACTTTTTATTATTATTTTTGAGTTGATATAGTAATCAAGTGACAATGTGGACACTTTCTGATTGATTATATCAATTTTTATAATAAATAATTTTTTTCATGGAATACTTAAATCGAAATTTTACTTCCAAATAAAAATATCTGTCCCAAAATACGAATAAACTTCAATCTTAAGTGTTTTGCATGCACCAAACACTTTCCTAAAAACTGGCTTATCTCACGTTTATATTTGATGTTTAGTTTCGAAATATTTTTTCCGGAAGTAAAACTTCGGCGAAAAATCTCAAAAAATCAACTCTCCGTGATATTCGAACCAAATATCCAAAAACAAATTGAGTATTGTTTTCGGAATCACCGCAAAATTCCTCAGAATGTATTCGGAAGAAACAATTCTGTGACATTTATTTTGCCCATTTTAGGTAGGCTTTAGCCGATATATCGGCTCTGTGATTCCAAGGGTTAAATAAAAGGAAATTATTTCCAGAATTGTAACCTTCCGTTGGGTTACTCTGTCTAACTTCGATTTGAAATATATACCTCTTCAACGTCTAAATCATGATTGATCTAAATCATGATTGAAAAAGTCCATTTTGCCTATAGAACCCCCTTAAAGAAGTAGAGAGCATCACAAAAATAAGCCACCACTTTAAATGTCTACTTTAAAAGTCTTGATAATTTATTTGTGTATTTTTTTCTAGAAAAAGATAATGTTATCACTTTAATCTCTTAATACATGAAATGCCGAGCATAAGAAGCCTAGGATAATCTCTTGCGGGGGCGGAATATTGTATCAACTAGGGCAAAACCAAACGGACCAACCCCCACAAGGCAATCTCCTCATGATTTGTTTTGTATGATGTGTTGTCATTCACTCTGGCAGGTCGGCAATCTTAACTTTCAAAGAGACCTGATTGGCAACTCGTTTTACGTTCGCATAAATCATCGATGATCTACAATTTTGCACTAGAAATATTATAAAAGTAATTTTTGATATGAAAATTCAAACAGTTAGACAATAAAATGGTCGCCAATTCAAATACAAAATAAACGGTTAACTAAAAAACGCTTGATTTGCACTTCCCAAAAAATAAGTGCCCTCGCTCTTCGGATGAATTCGCTAGAACGAGCTTCAGCACCTCTTGTAAATGCTCTAAAATTTGACTAAAAAAGCAATTTTTTAGAGAATTTTTTGATAAACAAAAAAAATTGGGCAAATCCTGGCCAAATGAAATCGATACGGTATCGACGATACCCATTATTGACTATTGAAATTATTTCTTTCGAATCTTCTTAAGGGGGTGGCATCGATCAGAGCAATAAATGAAAAAAAATGTGAAAATTTATTTTTTTATTTTTTATCTTCAATAAAAGTGTCCATTCTTGCAAACGTTTATATTTTTAATTTATAACATAACTGATTATCTGGGAAAATATAAAAAACCACTTTTCACTGTACATCCATTTCCAACTAAACTCGACTACAGATTTTTTTAAAGACGATNATTAGCCAAACGACTGCTTCGAAGGAATTAGTTTCAGATTATATATAGTTTGTAGAAGAAGCCTCAAGCTTGCGTCATAAATGTGCCAAAAACTTTTGTTTGTATGCTTACACTCCTGACACATAAGCGAAACCAAGAAGACATAAACGCAAAACAGAAAATCTATCTCCTCCCCCAGGTTTATTATGAAAAAACCTTAATTTTTAATACAACCTGTATAATTTCCTTTATTCAAAACTTTTTACAGGCGGCGTTTTTGTCGATCAGTGCTATATTTTTCTAAGAACATCGCAAAATACCAACCGTTTTTTTTGGACATTACCCTCGAAAAATCTATCTCCTCCCCGGCTTAAATTTGCAAATTAGCTCAAAAATTTTGCAAAAAAGCTAGTTCAAACAAATAGGAACTTTACAGTGGCGTTTTTTTGCAAATTTCGCCCCAAACTCAAAATATGAATTTTTTAAGGTACGTGGAAAAATTTCGAAAAAATAATGTGCTTCGATTTTTTCGAAAAAGTAGGCTCAAAAGTAAGCTTGGGGGAAACAGCTGAAGAGAAAAGTTGGCTGTACGTCCACGCCGATATTTGGAAGTTTAGTGTCAAATTGACATAAACGTTTATTTTTGAACAATAATTTTGAGAAAAAGTGGACTTTAGAAAAAATCGGAAAAACCGCAAAACTTTTTTATGTGTCATTTGGGTTGTTTTTATGCGTTCAAAACATAAACAATTGATTTGGGTTGGCTTTTTATGACATAATAACTGCAGAAAATGTAAGGAACCGGGATACCTTACACTTGACTGTGGCACTGGAATAAGTGCCATTCGGCAGTGAATGCTTTAGAAATTTTATGGTGTTGAAAAATTTCAATAAAGATGAATGGGTGTAATAGGCGCCATTTTCTCTTAATAGTCAGCGACATTTTTTAAATATCAAAACGCAAATTAAAGGTCAAATTTTTATCTCAAAAAAAAGCTGTTTCTTCCTCTACTTTTTGCAATTTTACCCGTTTTTCATGGAAAAAAAACTTTGGATCTTTAGGAAAATTTCGACTGTGCAGAGTAATAAAAAACTAATTAGCGAGTAACCGCGACAATGTCTGAGTTGTATTAAATTGTCGGCCTTTGAAAAAAATTATATAGTCGGGTTAAGTTCGAAAATGATGCACATGCAAAGTAGTTTTTGTATTATTAACTATAGTTAGTTATGTTAAGGAAATAAAATGTTACGTTTGTTAATGAATGAACACTTTAATTGAAAGATGAAAAATAAAAAAGAAATACAATTTTCAACTTTTTTCTTATCTATTGCTCTGAAAAAATGTACGCAATCTGCTGGACTTATGCCACCCCCTTAAACCTATCTCGTTTTCTGTTAACAAATATTTCGACATTTGTCAATATCATTCGTTTCATTGACGCCTTATTGTCGATGAAATCAGAAGCATCGCGCGGTATTTTGATCACGTGATGTAGAAAAGAAAAATCAACTTTGGTCTTATTGCAAAAAATGAAAAACGCAAATTTTCGAATTTTTTGTTGTAATTGGGTTGTTTTATGCGTTCTACATAAACAATTGATTTGGTGGCATTTTTTGACATAAAATGAACTGCAGAAAAATGTAGGAGCAGGTACCCTTAAGTCGCGTTGAATCTTTCTTTGACCATAATTTTGATTTTGAAATACATTAAAACAAGCTTTTTATTGCGTTTCTGAAAGTTTTGACAAAAACACGTAAATGTAAATATGATATCATTCGAAGTGAACCTTTTTTTCAACTTTAGTTTTACTATATTTTATTAAAGTTTTAATCAATTTTGATAATAGATCCATCTACTGTAGTTTTTAGCGGCTGGAAAAAAAAATCTTGCCGCTTTCGAACAATTATTTTTGTAAAGAGCTTTAACAACGTTTATTAGCGAATTCAATATAGTTTTACATGATTGAAAGTTATTTAAAGAATTTACAAAAAACAATGTTTTTTAATTCATTTTGTGATTTGATTGTTTTTAACAAAAAGTTATAGAATTTTAAAAAAGTAGTGAAAAATACCCAGCAAACTGCTTATTAGCACTCCAGAACGCCTCTCAGTTTGCTTTGAGTTTGGGTGCAAGTCACAAAGTATTCTAAATCTGTCGTATGTAGTTTTATAATGTACATTAGGTGATATATCATACATTTGAAAATTACATTATGTGGGAAAAATTTTAATTGAGATACTTTAATAGTCTAAATGTCTTGAGTGCTAAATTTACAATCAAATTAACCATTTTTTTCTGCAATTGATAGATAATTAAATCATTTTGCACAAGAATTGCGTTGGCGATTTGAATATAACATACAGTTACTCGATCTTGGAAACCGTTTTCAGTCATGCGTAGGTTTAGTTATTTAATAAAAACGAGCCTTTTTCATACGCGCATCAAAAACGGCTTCCCCGATTAGTACTGTACAATGGAGAAAATATTCAACTATTCATTTATTACTCAAGGAACTTTTCAGTTTTTTAAATCATTTTACGAAAAATAAATAATAAGATTTCAAGATACGACTTTTTAAGAAATTAGAAAGTTTTAAAATGATTTTGAATTGAGAAATTTTTTAAGATTATTTTCACATCGCATTTTTGAAAAAAAATGTTCGGTGAATTCCAATGTCAGTGCTTCCGAAGTAACAGCATCAAATTAAAGATAGGATGGTTTAGAAGAAGTTTTTTAAACCAAATTTGAAGATAACAATTGGTTTCCATAAAAATTTTCATCGTTTTGCTTATATCCTAAATCGACTTATTCCGTTTTTGATGAGAAAATATGAACATATGGAAATATGGACAATTATCCCTATTGCGCCTATTTTCAAGACACGCGTCCCATAACTGTTGAGCCAGTTTCCAATTTCACAATACTCGATTTTCGACTTAATTCGAAATCCAGGATTAATTGGCTCTTTTTCTCAAAGTATGACGCGGTGCTGAGAAAATCGCAATAGGGGATAATTTTTCGATAGCGTCTTCAAAAACGACAATTTTTTGAATTTATGTTTCGCGCGTTGTTGCGAAATAGAAATCAGTCGTTATTATACGCAAATGCTGTTATAGAATAAAGATTAATACCTGATGAAAATGTATCAAACTTTTCTTTTGTTGCTTGATTACGCAGCTTAAAGCCAATGGGTTCTAATTTCGAAAATAATTCTACGCTTAGCTCCATTTGCAAGAAGAAGCAGCAACAATCCAGGTCTGTCGGCGATGGGCTTTGCATTTCTTGACTAGGAAATAAGTTTTTAGTAAAAGAACTTTCGAAACAGTCCTTCCTAATTGCTTGCTACTTTCGTGCCTGAATTTCAGAAAAAAAGATAAATAATTTTGAATTAATGTAATAATTCAAAAATCAGAGGTACTATACTCAATCTTGGAGAACATTGCTCTGCGCTTCACTGGTTCCACCAACCTACGCGATGAGCAGAAAGAAAACATTTAAATTTTTAGACCAATAAGCGTGTTACAGGCGATGTTTTCCAAGATCAGTTTTGTTTCAAGAAAATGATTTGGTACTCCTTGAAATGATTTTCTTAAGTGCCACCGTGAATGCAGAGGTTCCTTTTGTGTAACTAATAGAGCGCGCAATATCGAACATATATCCACCCTTGGATTTTGCGATGAATACTACAGCTTGCTTATAATAGTAATTGGCTTGGAAATCTTTAAGTTCGTTCGTTTATGGGTCATTGTTACATGATATCAGGGTTGTAAAAAAGATGGCTGTTGCGTGGGTTTTTCCATCCCCTTATTGCGTGGGTTTTAAGCAAAAGAAGAAGCCAAAGAATATGTCAAATTAGGGACCGGGATACCCTTAAAAACCAATTAGTTGACATACGGCGATTTAATAGATGCCAAAACATTTAATGTTTTATTCTGCATGATTTTTAATGGAGAGTTCAAAAAACAACGAATAAAAAATTTTGGACTTGATTTGGGGAAAATTTTCATAATTTTACTGAAAAAGTCGAAAAAAAATGAAAAATAAAATTTTTATGATTTTTCAAACAGCGGTCAGAAAATATGTAGGAATCCATGAAAAAAGACAAAGTGGCTATTTTTTTTTACCCACAGATTTCAGTTATTAAAACAAAAAAATTTTGGACAAAAAATGCGGAATATTTTCATAATGCTTCGATTTTTTTTTTCAAATTTTTACGATTTCAAAGATGAAAACCCGAACTCAAATCTTTCCTAAAATGGATAAATAATTTTATGAAGCTGAAACATATTTAAATCGGTTTAGCTAACTTTAATATGCATGAAAAGATATACTGACTTACTATTTTCGTAAGTTATATTGACTCCAGGATTCCGGGTTTATGCCACCCCCTTAAACTTATATTCAAAAATATTGGTTATCATTTTTGAGTTCCCAATACTCAGAGTACCCAGAAAAACATCAATTTATGTTTGTATATGCTCAATTTTCAATTAAGGCATTCGCGGTCAGAGCTTTAAAAAGTACTTCGACGTTGATATACTGCTTTTGATAATCCGCAATTAATTAGTAAGCAAGATTCACCCGGAAACAAAAAAAATTGTTTAATTTATGGGACGAAAAATTCATGTTTGCATACAATCTAGCACCAAAAACACTCTTAATGCAAATTTAAAATTTAGTTCAATTGTTAAATAAAAGTAAATTATTTACAGAATTGTAACATTCCGTTGGGTTACTCTTTCTAAGTTCGATTTGATATAAACCTCATCAACGTCTATATCATGAGTGATCCTAACGTAGCTACGCGTAGTAGAGAGTATCACAAAAATAAGCCACCACTTTAAATTACTAAAAGTCTCGATAATTTATTTGTGTATTTTTTTCCTAGAAGAAGATAATGTTATCTCTTTAATCTTTTAATACATGAAATGCCGAGCATAAGGAGCCTAGGATAATCTCCTGCGGGGGCGGAATATTGTATCAACTAGGGCAAAACCAAACGGACCAACCCCTACAAGGCAATCTCCTCATGATTTGTATTGTATGATGTGTTTTCATTCACACTGGCAGGTCGGCAGTCTTAACTTTCAAAGAGACCCGATTGGCAACTCGTTTTACGTTCGCCTAAATCATCGGTGATCTACAATTTTGCACTAAAAATATTATAAAAGTAATTTTGGATATGAAAATTCAAACAGTTAGACGATAAAATGGTCGCCAATTCAAATCCAAAATAAACGGTTAACTAAAAAACGCTTGATTTGCACTTGCCAAAAAATAAGCGGGTCGACCCAAAACCATGGACAGCCTCTAAAATGGACTCTCGGGCAGCTGGAGGTTGCCGCGTTGTGTAAATATCGAGCTAAAATGAAATCGATACGGTATCGACGATACCCATTATTGACTATAGAAATTATTTCTTTCGAATCTTCTTAAATAGTTATTATTCAAATAAGAATTCTCTCTGCAGTAGATTAAATTTAAATTTCGGATATAGCGTGATTGCAATTAGTGTCGCCCCAGTAATTACGCACGGAATTATCGATTATACAATATAATAATAAATAAACTTTAAAAACTATAAGTTTATACTATCCTATATCATAAAAAAACGTACCCATGATCATGTTTTTAGACTATAAACCTGTATTATTTTTTTTGTGAATAAGACTCATATGTTATTTAAAAATGCATTTACCATAATAAGTTCAGGATTTGAACTTTTTTTTTATATAATAAAAAATTCCATATTGAGCCATCATTTGAAAGAGTTGTTTCAAATTGTGTCCTTATATAATGATTAATCAGCAAAATAAATTTTATGCTACTGATTATTATTATATATGGGTACAATTCCGAACAAATTACGAAAAATAATGGCTCAAAATGATATTTTGAAGGAGGGAGCCCCTTAGTTAAAAGCCATAGACCTGCCTAAATTTAATTTGGAGCTGAAATAGCATTTTTCATTATGTAAGGTTTAGTTAATAAAATAGCTTTGAAAAATTTGTGAAATATCGGCTTAAGTTTTTTTTATTTTTCAAGAGTTTTATTCGTCAAAGTTCCCGGCATTATTTTGAGAATTTTGTAAAAGGTCTGTTTTATCTGTTGGATTTGAACCTTATACCAAGACCATACAATTTATAACACTTTCATATGTGCGCGATTTCTCAAATCCTGGAAGAGGACCCATTTTTCGAAATAAAACTACTTAGTAGTAAAATTTTTGCTTGATTTACCAAAAAAATGACCCTCTTCCCAGATTTTAGATATACTGTGTCTCATGCGCCACAGAATTGAAAAATTGCTTTGTATTTTGATTATGAAAATACCGATGCCATAATGTAAAGATATAATAAGATGATTGGGTTTTTTTCAAAATTTGTATTTTTTTAAGTGTACAAAGTTTACAGTTTTAAAAAATTGCAATAAATAATTATATTTCTTTGTTAATAATTTCACTTCTCCCATTTATCTTTTGATCATTCGGTTTCTATAATGACTTAACCGTTGGTTTCTCTTTACTGGCGCAGATTGACAAGCCATTCTAATAAGTTTCGCCAACATACTTTTTTTCTTTTCGTTTGATAAGGCTGGATTATTAATCACAAATTGCATAAGTTGACTCGTATAGCTCGAAGGGCTCACATCTCGATGTCGAACGTGTGATTCTACATTATTTCCAAGTCGGTTATATCCAATTAGATCAGCCGAGGCGAATTTCAAGCCAAAAATAGTGATGCAGACTAAAATCTTGAACATGTTTAGAATTCTTTATTATTATTTAAGATACAAAGAATTGATACTTTTTGAAGCTTGAGGATTGCTTCTTATAGTCAATTCTTATGTCAGTAGAAAATAATCTTACTGAAACTCACTTTGTTTCTAACGCTTTCCCTTTTAGGGATGTAAAGATTTTATTGATGCTGATATTTAGCTCGGGGGGGCTAGGAGACTTGGGAGCACTTAGAAAATGAACCTTTCAAATAATTAAGTTCTATTTTTATTGTGATTTTATATATATTTTGTATAGACTCTTGATTCAAAGTTTTAACATGATATAAAATTAAGATTAAAAAAGTAAGTCTTAGTAAGACTGTCTTACCCAATAATAAATATATGTAAAGAATTAATTTTCATCCTCACAGTATAATCTATACATTATAGACTATACTGCCAAGTCTATAATGTTTAGACTGCTCTTTATGGCATAAAATAAATTAGTGGAAATTTTTTAATTTTTTCTTGTATAGGCTTTACTGTATATTCGGTAGCTGACGCAATTAATTCCATGTACGTAGTGTACGGATAAAGACTTGATGTCGAAAATAACACAAGAAAAAATTCAAAAAATTGCACTAATTTATTTTATGCTATAAAAGGCAGTCTAAACATTTTAGACTTGGCAGTATACCGTATGTGTTTTTTTGGTTATAACGGTCAATAAAAAATGGTAACTAGGTGGATTATATTTTTAAACCCTTGACATCGGCTATAGCTTGGCTCTTAAAATAAAACCCATCTAGTTACCTTTTTTATTTGGCCGTAATAACCTAAATGACAATTTTCATTTTGCAAGTGAATAAACACATACGGTAGTCTATAATGTCTATACTGTATAGGCTATTCTGGCGTTCGTTAAAAAATAATGAAATACTAAAAATTGTTTTTTCCGATGATTTGACGACCAAATGTTTTTTTCATTATTTTATTCCTCATTTCGGTATTTTATATGCCCTCAAGAAATTTGAGAACAATTCAATCAGTATTTCTGTAGGTCAATTTTTATAGTGGACACAGTAACTATGCTGTTAAATGCAAGAATCGGATTTTCTGAGTCAAGCCGACAATCTTAGCTTTCAAAGCTAAAAATTTCGGAAATTTCAATTTTGGTATCGGGTAACCTATTCATAAATTTATTTGTAGCTGATTTATTATGGATACACTCGGGTGCTAAAAAATATGTGAAAAAAAGAGACAATTTTGTTCAAATTTCCCAGCACAATTTTGGGCCAAAAAATACAGAAAAACAGATAATTATCAAACCAAAAACTAAACGATTGCTTAAAACGTACGATTCTTAGGCTACGAATCATTGAAAATCAAGATAAATTACAAAAAAAGTATTCGAAAACAGATTTGATTTATTTTTATGAAAACTTTACATTTTGCATGTTTTATTGAATTTTCGATTTTTTCAACTTATTAATTTTTTAATAATAAAAGTCATTTTTAAAAATAATTATTTTTAAAATTTTTATGAATGCGAAATGCTGTAATAATAAACACTTTAATTTTGATAAGATAAATTATTGATATATTAGTTTCAAGGAAGTTATAAGAAGTTTTTACAAGATTAAATATTAAATTTTTTATGATAAGTACAAATAATTTTTTTTCCAAATTAAGCCATCATTCTTTTGTAGTGATTTAAACGTCGGTTTCTTCTAGCTGGAGTTTTCACTGTTTTTTTAATGAGTGCCGCAAGGATAGTTTTTCTTTTGTCATTTGATAGGGTTTGACTTCTCAACATAAATTGAATCATTTGTGTTTTATAGCTTGAGGTATTACTTGATCGAACTCGAACATGAGATTCGACATTATTTCCCAAACGATTATATCCAATAAGGTCAGCACTGGCAAATTTAAGTGCGAAAATTGCAACGAGAAATATTATTTTGAACATTTTAGGATTTTGTTCTAGTTATTTTGATAGGAAAAGGAATTCTGATGAGTTTTACATCCAGTGTCTTTTCTTTTATAGCAAAATGTTATGTAGATTTGAAGTAAACGTTTATATAACACTTTAGAGGCGGAATACATGCTCTAGAACACAGCCTTATTTCTCATAGACATAACGTTTCGGTATAAGAGAAAGACACTTGATGAAGTCCTCATCACAATTACTCGCTCTTAAAATAATTAGAAAATTTAAATTCAAAATGTTCAAAATTTTATTTCTCATCGCAATTTTTGCACTTAAATTTGCCAGTGCTGACCTTATTGGATATAATCGTCTGGGAAATAATGTCAAATCACATCAACGATTTCGATCAACTAATACCTCAAGCTATAAAGCACAAATGATTCAATTTATGATGACCAATACAGACTTATCAAACGATGAAAGAAAAAGTATCCTGTCATCACTAACAAATAATACAGTTAAAACTCCAGCTAGAAGTAGCCGACGATTAAATCACTACAATAGAATCATGGTTTAAATTTGAGAAAAAACAGTATTTGTACTTATTATTTATTCCTGTAAAACTTCTTATAACTTCTTTTAAACAAATATATTTATCAATTATCAAACTTAAATTAACGTTTTTATTATCACAGCATTACGCATACGGCAAATTTCGAAATTTTCATTATTTCTTTAATTGTTATCCTGATGTATAAGCATGAATTTTAATTTATTCTTCGAAAATTATGTTCATTTTACTAATTAGTTGGGTTTAATCAAAAACTTCCGATTCGGTATTTTTTGAATAATTAAATACTGAAAATACGAAAAATTGCTATATTTCGATCACGTGACGACCGATTTTTTTCATATTAATTTCATTTGATGTCATATTCCGCTCAAAACGTTTCAAAAAATCCACTTAGTATTTCTAATGGTCGATTTAAATGGTAAACATGCTAGTCATGTAGTTCTTTTGGGCACAAATGTGCAAAAGTTACTTTGTGGAACTGCCGTGTTTTGTGACGGGCAAGGTTATCATGCAACGAAAGCATTCTTTTAAAGCGCTGGTTATATATATAACGCCAGTGTTCATAGCAATGAGCAGCCATTACCCCTGCTCTTGGGTAAAATTATGTCAAGATTATATAAAATAAAATCTGAATTTTATTGCAAAAACATGAAAGTTTCATTTTTTTCTTCATTTTCAAATTAAGATTGTTAAATACGAAACTGATAATGGTGCATAACCGAAATAGTAAAAAATAAACATTTTAATGGTACGTATGAAATTATTAAAATTAAAAAGATTTTTAAAAAGTAAATTTAAAGAAATAATTAACCAGTTTTCAGACTTGCGTATATATTATGCGATATAGATTAGTAAATTTGAAACCAAGAAGACTCCTAATTGTTGCAACTTTTTAAAAAATCGAAAATTAATCTACATGCAAAACTTTAACATGTCGGTTCATTAGAAGCTTATCCTTCCTGGTTCAAATAAGGTGGGGGTCACTGGTCCGGTTTTTGTGCCTTGAATCAATTTTTGGTGAGTTTCGGCATTAACCTTTTGTGCCGGAACTTAATTCTTGGCGAGTTCCGGGAATAAATTTCTGTGCAAGAATTCAATGTTTGTCGATTTCCGTTTTGAAAACAAAATCACGGAACTCGCCATAAATCGACTTCCGGGACGAATACCGGAAGAGTGACCCAAGACCGAAATAAAATTAAGCTAAAATTCTTTTTTTCGGGAAAGTTACACACCAGAAATATAAATAACTATTGTTGACGTTTTGCAGATAGAGCTACCGGGTGTAAACGGCGGTATTTTACATACCGTAGCTTTAGATAAAGCAAATTCCGTCTGAGAAATACCTATAAAAGTCTAATCCGACAAATTTGAAAATGCCACTGGCGATAAACAATAAGATATTTAAAGACTAATTAAACCGTTTGACCTATAGAAATCCAACATCTCCACCCTTTTTCGTAAGTGACCCCTCGCATGTAACATGCTGGTATGTTGGAACAGAGTCCATTTATGATGGCGCTGAGTGCGTTTTTTGGCACTTAGTTAGTTTACAACGGTTATGTTAACAAAATTATAGAGCATGAATCCAAATTTATTATGTTTGAACCGCATAACGTCGCCTACCCCCTTAAACGGTACATTTTCTCTGAAACTCTGGAGTGCTGGTAAGCTAACCGATTCCAGCTTGCCAGCACTCCAGAGTTTCCGAAAAAAATGGCTATGTTTTGGTTATGCAGATTGATCATAAGAAAAGGCAGTATAAGAAAAATTCAACATGAAAAAAGAAGTATCACTCGATTTATCAACCAACAAAAATAATAGAAAATGTTCAAAATGCTCGTTTTAGCTTTGGCTATCAGTTTTGTATCCGCCGATTTGATAGGATACAATCGACTTGGGAATGATATTCTCAATCATAATAGAATGAGAAATATGCCCACTGAATCAAGCTCAGCCGGACAAATTTACAGCTTTTTGATTTCACAGAATGATAATAGCTCAACAGGACAAAAAAGAGTTTGGATGGAACGATTTCGAAAAATTCAAGGAGGAACAGCAAACATTCATAGCAAACGATTCAATAGATACCGACAAACAATGTTGGCACACTAA
>SCLH01000336.1:150983-176358 GCA_004367855.1 Oikopleura vanhoeffeni
AAAAAAATTACTAAATATTTATTCTGAACAATTACTTTTTCCAAATTTCTAAAAAATAAAAAATTATAATTTCTTTAAATTTCCTCAGATTGATTCTTTGCCGAAATATTTTTTTTTAAATTGTTTAAATTAAATTTTTAAATTATTTTTAACATTACGGAATTTGATTTTCTGATTATTTTTCAGGTTTTTTTGGTTTAAATTTTTGAAATACTGATTATGTCAAAAAAATCAAATAGTAGTTCTACAATGTTTCGCTTATCACAGGCTTTCATTTATACTTCAACTTAAAATAATTGACAATTGCCTACCAACATATATTTCTGTCTACTTTATCTATTATCACTATTATATCGCTAAAGAATAAATTTATTAAAACTCTAAAGCAGATTCTTCCGTAGTCCAAAACGTTTGTAAAAGCGAAGAAAAAATAATCCGAACATGATGTATAATGACGTAGGCTAAATTTTATTTTTTGAAAAAAGGTAAAAAAAATCTAACAGAATATATCCCTTTATTGCCCTCTCCCAAAGATTTGGTCGCTGAAAAACACGGGGGCTGAGAAAACGACGCGTCATTTGAAAACTAGTCATCCAATTTAGTTCTTAGATAGCTCAAACTGAGCACAATTATCTAATTAATATAAAAATTCAAAATTGTTTTTACTAGGACCAATGTTAGGTGTTACAGGTTTTTCAGCATTGGAATTGCTACGATATTTATGGAAAAATGAAAAAAGTATTGGTCGAAAATCGACTTACTCAAAATCGACTCTGAAAACAGTGTGTTTCGGGAGTGTTCTCCTGAATCTCCAGATTCCGATAAACTATATATAATTTTTTCGGGCTAATATTTTGGAGATATCGGCAGTTTAAATTTCAAAAATTGCCATTATGAGAAATTTACGACATTTCGGCATAAATTGTCAAAAAAATCGGCTTGTGGAAATTATGCGACTATAACTAAAGAAAGCTCTCGTAGAGGCGCACACATTACATTTGATAAGTGGAAAAAAAAGAATGCGACGAGGTCGATATCCCTCAGACAAATGTCAGAATTTTTGAAGCCATTTTTAGCTATTTTTATATTCTTTATGGACATATTCTCAGAATATACCATCAATCTTCAAAAATTTAATAATTTCGGTATCACTGCAACGAGACGAAAATTTCAAGCATAAAATCGTCAAAATTTTCAAGAAACATTTCGAATATTTTAAAATCCTGGCTTCTAATTGGTCGAATATGATTTTTGATATATTGACTTAGAACTGTTAAATGTCAGTACAAATTGTTCGTTTAGCTTAACTGATATTAAAATATAATATAATAGGGACGATTTTATAATTAATTTATAGAAAAAATTCGATTTGAAAATTTGATTTTGTTTGATGACTATACTTCTTTGGCGAAAGCCAAAGTAAAAAACTTCGAATAGAAACGTCGGGCGCAATTAATTTATATTTTTAATCATAAGCTCAGTACGTAAGAGATTCAGGCTAAAAAAATGTATATCATGACAGAATTTCCACAGAACAGTTTTTTATAAAAATTTTCGCAGTTTATCGATTTTGCGTAGGCGAATGAAAATTTCTTGATTTAAAATGCTATTTTCGTACAGAAATATTGATTTTTGGAATTCGGCTATATGAAATAAAAATGATCCCCATCCCTGAAATAAACCCGTTGTCAACTCAAATAAAAAATCCAAGAAGGTCAGAGAGATAACCTGTAACAGCCTAGACCAATGTTTTTATTTTTTTTTCTAAGATTACTGAAATTGTTAAATTATTAGTTTTTGTTTAAAAATAGAAACAAAGGTCTGCTTCGGACCAATTTTTATTTTGACTAGATATTTGTGCACAGTTTGAGCTATCTAAGAACCTAATCGGCTGAGTCGTTTTTGAAAAACCCCGTTGTTTTCTCACCCCCGTGTTTTTGAGGGACCAAATCTTTGAGAGAGGGCAATAAAGGGATATAGAAGTCAATGAAAAAATTTTGGGTTTCGACTGATTTAATTTTTTTGTAAATTTTAGGCAACCACGGAAACGCAAAGTCATTTTTATCAACGGTTTTAGTCTGTAGCGTTATTTTTCAAAAATTTTCGTAATCAGTCTTGCGATTACGGTTTCAAATTGCAGAAAAAAAGCTATTAAGCACAACTTCTGAAAATTACAGAATAAGAGATAGTTTCATGATTTTTTCGTGACATAATTTACAAATTTTTCCAAGATAGTATAAATTTTCGGGGGTTTTCTTGACTTATCTATGTTGCTCTGAACGTGAGAACATATAAAAACATTTTTTCAAGTCATTTTCACAACTTCTGAAAACACCAGCCGATCTAAATTCTGTTCAAACATACCAAATTACCCAGAAAACACACAGATTGAACAGATTAATTTCCAAGTGCAAAAAACATCAGTCTTCTCAAAAAATTGTTGTCAGGAAGATTTGAACCTGATGAACTTGATTACTAATTTAATACTTTAGGTTGATGTCAAAACAACAGATGAAGGGTTATCTGCTTTTATGGTTTCTTGCATTATTGGCGATGTTCAAATTGCGGAATTATTATTGGCTCGTGGTGCTTCTATTCATTCCACAGCTTTGGAGTCTAAACTTGAGATATTTTACACAGAAGTATCTGGCTGAGGAGAACAATTTTTTTGATATTTATAATTTAATTTTTTCAAAGATTTTTACAAATTATCATTAAAGCTTCCCCTGAATCAAAATTTGTCAATCAATGTTTTAGTTCTGTTCGCAGATAGTTCGCGTTTTTCAAGTACGAGTAAAAAGGCAAGTACTTGAGATTTTTAGCGTTTCAAACTAAGAGAAATTCATTCAGGCGGAGCTTCGAAACGCGTATTTTAAAATCGGTCGTATTCAAACGTCCAATTTAAGTTTATGATCGTTATAAATGTAATGAAATGTTCGTTTTAAATCGCCCAGGTACCGTTTCGATAGTTTATGATTTAAATGTTCTACAAATTATCATAACGTTTTTTATCGAATAATTTGCAACTATCATTTAAAAGTATATGATTAAACTAATTATATTAGCATAATTTCTGAGAAAAATAAATGTAGCTTGTTAACCGAGTGTGCATTGAACTCAATCTATAAAAGCGGGTTGCAAACGATTTGAAAATTCAAAAACATGAAATTTATTTCATTTTATCCAATTTTTTTTACAAAATTATGGAGCCAAGCAGCTTGGCCCAAGCAGCTTGGCCCAAGCAGCTTTGCCCAAGCTCCCTTTAATTGAAAATTTCGAGTAAATAAATACTTTTGACCGGTCTGATCAGCAGGTTTTGTGTCTTGAGAGTGTGAAATGCAGCGCATTGATTGGTTTAAAACTAATCATTTTTAATAGCCAATTAAAAGACAAGTTGATCAGATTAAAAAGTCGTGAATTATCAATTTATAAGTCAATATAGGTTGGTCTCTAAGAATTAAATAATCTATCAAAAAAATGTTCTCCAACGCTACCGCATGCAGTTAGCAATTCGAGCATTACGCATTTCAGCATGAACGTTTTCTTTATTTAGCGATGCTTAATTTGGATCAAATATTTTATCTTACGGATTTGGATTTCAGAGTGGATATATTACACCACGTTTGAAAAACAATCTATTCAACCGTAATATCTCGCAATAAGATGATATCAAATGATACCAATAGACCTCATGGTCTACTTTTTAGTTTGGCCTGCTAGCATTTATATAAAGTTCACCAGGGTTTGATATAGTCTATATCATATATAATATAACACATATGATACAATTAAAATAGTATTCAACTACATAATACAAGGCAGTCTCGAATTTCTGAATATATCGTTTATTTATAATGTGAGACTGCCTTGTTTATGCTTTGTGGCCACAATATCCTAGATCTCGTTAAATAAATTAATTTTTGTTTTGGCGACTAATACAATCAGAGTATCAAATGAACGCGTTTTTGTTCATTTTTGTGTTCCGCGACGTTTCGTTCCATTCCACGGCCTTGCTTCTCGCGTTCCGAACGTTCCGTTTTGGTTCCATAATTTATAAGCTATTTAATTCATAGTAGTTTTTGTAATTTTTTAATTCAATTTATAATGATTTTCGAGATTTATGAATACATACAGGGTGTAAGATTTTTACCTTCTTTTTTCCAAATTGTTAAAATTGCTATCCGCTAATGAGAAGGATAAATTTTGGCAAAAACCTACGTCTTTCTCAGATTCAACCAATCAAAACGGCGGAATTCAAATTTATCCAATTTGGAAAAAAGAAGGGAAAAACCTTACACCCTGTATAGTTTTTCTTTATTGCATATCAATTTCGACGTTTATACAGGTTGAATTTTATTTTCCTGTATAATCAAATGATAAATAAAACATGAAAAACATCTACGATACATGTTCTAGAGAATTTAATAAATCTCAACAACAAGTTTAAACGAAATGGGCAAATTTAAACCAAAAACTGATCAGGCGGAAAAACGTTCTGAACGTTTAGCTAACCCTGATAGGCACTGTAATTCAAGACTAACCTTCACTCAACTGTGAAAAGGTATGAAAACGTATTTATAATTTAATTCGTTCAGTAACACCAGATTTTCACCTTGATATTATTTGGAACAAAATTAAATTATCCAAAACTCTCTCACCAAAACTGAAATCTCAAATCGTCGATCTAGAAAAAAACACCCTTGGGTATAGTTTCGAATGTATTTGTGATCTTGTCTATTTTGATGAAACTGTATACATATGTGGACTTAAAGATAGAGCTGTTGAAAACCAACAACCTGGTCGGAAAACAGCTGTATCCAAACATATCATGACCTGCAATATGTATATGCCGGAATTAAAAAATAATTCTGGCGATAAACCTACTCCTAATCAGAGAATAGAATTTTGTTTAAATAAGATCAAACCTATAGCTTCTAATTTATCCTATACTGATGAACAAAAAAAGTATGAAGCTATCACCATCAACATTTATGGTCCTCTTCTAAACAAACAAATGGACCGTAAAGCAGTTTCAATAATTTGAGACTTTAATTTTAACAAAATTATGTTTGACACAATGGGCTATTACAACCAAATTATTAAATATTGCCCATTTTGTTGAAACCTGTTGTTAAGATTTATTAAATTCTCTAGAACATGTGTCATACGTGAAGATGTTTTTTCATATTTTTTTTATCATTTGATTATATCCATTTTTATCCCCGGGTCACTTTAAAAACTTATTTGCCTGTTAAAATAATAGTGAATAAGTTTTTAAAGTGACCCGGGGATAATAATGGATAAACTGTACTGAAAGATGACTAAAAACGTCGAAATTAATATACAATAAAGAAAAACTATATATATTTTTACTCAGTTAAAAATATAGGATACTAATTAATAGGTTGTACCCTTATTTCTATCTTGTGATACTTAAAAATCTCAATGCATAAGAAATTGTAAGTTTTTTGAGAAAATATGAAATACCAATAATTTAGCATTTTTATTGGCTATGAAATGTTAAATAAGTAATTGATTTTTCTTGCTATAAATTCAAAATTACAGATAAAACAAAACTATCTTTCTTATTTTTTGATTATGTTATGAACTTCGGATTGCCTAGTCTTGATTTGTCAAAATTTTCTCTTTTTTTTCATTTTTAGAAAATTGTCAAAAATGATATACAAGGTATAAAAAATATTCATCTTATAATTTTTATAAAAACAACTCTAGAATTGATAAAGTAAAAACAGAACGCCGGATTTCAAAGAAACGGGGGTCGCGTTCCGTTCCATTCCGCGAGCATCCGATCCGCGTTCCGTTCGGAACAGAATGCGTTTTGTTCCGTTCTATTTGATACTCTGAATACAATTTATCATACGATAATGAATTGTAGATAATAAATTCTTGACTTTAGCGCGATTTTAACACCATTTAATGTAAACTGTTTTAAAAATATGTTTAATAAAGTTCTTAATTTATCGAAAAACAATAATTGTGGAAAATTAAGGATGAGATAAGGACAGCAAAATTTCCGCTTTACATCCGGGAATTATTTTCAAATTGAAGCTCGTAAAATAGTATTTAGTTACTTTCAGCACATATAAAAATTTGAACTATTGTTGGCAATTGCTCAAAAATGCAATATTTTTTGGGAATTGCCTATTATTAAGCTTAGAAGATTATAAAACAATTTTTTCCAAGGGCCACAATTAAGAAATAATCCAACGAATGTTTAGCAAAAACAGTTTTGCCGTTTCTACCTTACTTCAGGAATGCAAAAATTTTTGCAATATTTTTTGAATGAGTTTTTAAATTTCTCGTCAAAATGCCGAAATTATATGACTCAGCATTTTGTAAGCTCGCCGAAGGTCTCAAGCCCATATATAGCGCAAATTTGAATACTGGACTACTACTTGTCCGTTTAGGAACTACACTGCGAGCGCTTATATATATGTTATGATACTGAGAGAAGTTAGATCACTTCCGTTTATAATCCAAAACATTTTAAAAGTTTTTTTCAGCACAAATTGTTTGATTACATAGCACTTTCCGATTGATATTTCTACAAAAAATTCCTGAACATTTTGTCAGAGAACGGTAACACCAATTCTTAGATAAATATTTATCTAACCCCCCCTTGAAATTGCCCAAAATATCGCAGATTGCAGGTAGCATTAGTTTATTTATGATCCCAAAATGACTCCTTCAAAGGAGGGTTTTTAAATTGAAAATCTCTCCACAAATTGGTAAGTGACACCCCCTTATACTTTAAATTCAAATATTTAGAGTAATTTCTGTAACTTTTGAAGAAAATGATAAAAACGTGTGATCTATACTTGAGTGGTTGCAACTCGAGAATTTTGTACTGTGAGACTGTTAATTTTTGCTTGCGCTTGCTTGTGCCAATTGGCACATTTGGTATTTGTGTTTTATAAATATGACTTTTATGAGCTAAAATATGCGCTTTGCTACTGCTTATTTTAATTTCAATTAATCAAGAACCCTTTCTGACATAATGTGTCAATCGGCACACTTTCACAAGACTGTTTAGCTTTTCCGAAGTTGTGTCCCATTATAAAAACTATAACCTCTTGTAAAAAATACCATTTTTTACTGAATTGTTGAACAAATTTTAAATTCAACATTTTACAAATATCACTTTCGGATTATATTAAATGCCTGAAGACAATTGTTATTGGTTGCCCAAAAATCTAGTTAAAAAAGGAATTTTCGAAAAAATTATTCAAATAATGACATATACAGAATGGTCAAATTTCGAAATCGTCTGTTTTCGGAAATTTGTCGATTTCTAAATAATTTGAGGCCAAGAATTAAACTCTGGGTTTTATTTGTATAATTATTCAAAAATTTGGAACTTTTTTGTATAATTATTCGAAATTTTTCTGGTTTTGACATTTTTGCCAACTTTCGAATAGCTAATTATGCTTATATGTCATCTCAGTTAAAGATTTACATCACAAAATCAGTTTAACGATGATTCTAATAAACACAACTTCTTGTCGAAAAAACCTGCCTGTTTTAACATTTCCGTTGGCTTTTTATGCCCCTCTGGTCGGCTTTTATGTCCACGGAAATACTTTTCTGTGCTCACAAATTTTGCTGCCATGTTCACCGATTAACATTTAATTTTAGCCTCGATGCAAAAGTTTTTTGAAATGCTAAAAAAGATGCAAAGTAAGGGAAAGTACTAGTACTGAAACTAATTTTTCGAAATTTAGATAATATGTTGTTTTTTGACAACACTCGACAAAATCTTCGGAAAATTGAATTTTTCCCGAGTTTTATATTAAATTTTTGATGATTATAAGAAAATTTTGATAACATTTAACAGTATGAATAAATCGCGAAATTCCAGGAAAATAACATTTGTTATTCGGTATATTTGTCGGCCAATAAGCTAAGAGAAAATTTGTTCTGCACAAATTTACTAAGCGTTGATTGGTTGTCAACGACAAACGCCAAAACACAACTTTTTGTTTGTTTTCTAGGGTCAAATTTCACAATCCGTTTGGTGATTATTTCTCTCATCTAAAAAACTCGCAATTTTTTAATTTGGGAAATAAATGTTGATGCAAAACTTTCTTTGTTACACAATTTTTCAACTATGTTCAAATTTTTGCCCTTGAAAAAATATAACCTTCAGTTCTACTTTTTTTTAATTGTCAGCGACTGCATGAAATTATTGCTAAATCATATTAATGAAAAAATAACTAAGAATTCTTAGTTTTCAATCTATAAACTACCCCGAAACGCACTTTTTGAGTGGAAAATATTTTTTTCTTTTTCTGAAACCCGTAAAAGATCGTTACGGTAATTCTGCTCTGCACCTGGCCGCTGCTCATTCAAAACTAAATATGATTCAATTCTTGCTTTACAGAGGACTGACTGCTACTTGTCGTAATATCCATCAGCAATCGCCCGATATGGTCGTTGGCGACTCATTGAAAAAATCGAGTACGAGTGACCCCAAAAAGAAAAATTCAAAGATTCGAAAAATTTTGAAAGAAAATGGCGTGTTACAAAAAAAATTAGCTCAAAGTTATAAAGGAAAAGAGCTTTACAAATAATATCGAATTTTTATTCGGTGAAAATATTTTCAAAGAAACTTCGACTAGGGGTAAAACTGTTTTTAAATTTCAATTAATGAACTAGGTCACACTTTAAATTTCTTGAAATCAGACTCAACTTTGATTTGTATTTATTTTTCAGAAATTTTAACGTTTTAGCTCGATTCTGATCGGTTGAAATTCAAACCAATCAAATCCGCTCATTTGGCTCAGTTTTCAGTGGTTTTTTTTCATGCTGATTAAATATATTGGAATATATATGATCTATTATATAATATAATTTTAATATCAAGTTTTGCTTTTTTTCAAAATTAAAAAGACATCTTCGTTAATTTTTATTGAGTAATTGAAATTTCCCCAGACAAAAAAAAGGAACTTATTTTGAAGTACATGTTTCCAAATTTCAATGTGGTTCATTTTCTGTGATTTGCAGGTGAAAATTAAGCAGTTTGACTTATGAAAATCACCGCAAAATTTAGTATTTTTGCTTCTCCAGCACTTAGTATTGGTTGTTATATCAATTATTCAGTTAAAAAAACGGAGATAGTTAAAACCTAATTTAACTTAAATGTGGTTTGTACCAGCAGTTTGCTGTGTTTTGGTGGAAGGTATAGAAGGTCATTACTGATGATCATTTTGTACCACGCTCATTGTTTCACCTAGTCAATAGGCCAGAAAATTGACATGACGACCTCCTTTTTTAAAGCTATTCCACATCAACGGCATTGTACTTAAAAAGAATGGTCAATTAATAAAGAATAAAAATCATGGCTTTCGGACTGAATTCAATTTTCGTTAATTGTTTTTGATTTTTCTCGCCATAATCGGCCAATATCGGTAAAAATTTTCTTTCTCGCCCCCTGATTGTGGTCAGAAAGAAGAAAAAATGCTGAAAATTATTTATTTTCATAATTTCATCCGTGTTCTTTCAACGTTTACTTTATACCGTCCTATATAAACAATTTCAGTTTATTTTTAAGATTTTTTATTCTCTTACTTTTTCCGATCATGCTATCATGATCGTGTTACAGCAAATGAGCCATTTGAGTTATGTGATAGTTATGAATAAACGGAAAAGTACATTTTGTCAAAAAAAAATTTGAGACCAAAAATTTTGAGACCAAAAATCCCTCAATTAACCCATATTTCTGATCTTTAAAAATTTCACGGTGGTCGACAATTTGCTGTAACACCCTATGCTTAAATTAGAGTCCAAAAAATCAACTTATTCTAAGTCCATTCTCTCAGAAAATGCCGAAACTCAAACTGAGTGATTGCAATCGAATTACTTTTTTAAGATACTCGTTTTGTGCCTCTTATGCCTAATTTGTAGCCAAAAATCGAATTAGTTGGTCTTTAAGATCCAGGATTATGAGCAGAGAATAAAAGCGGTACCTTGCTGGCGTCTGAAAGTTAATTAGTGGTCTAAACTACCGATAATGTCTCAAAAGACTCTGAAATGTAAAAATTTTTTAGATTTTTTAAAATAATGATGAAATTATTTTTTGACAAAAATGGATCAGCAAAATAGAATAATTTTTTGAAATGTATTTGTTAAACTCATGGTAGAAAAACTCCGAGCTGAACGAAAAGAACGGGAATCACTAGAAAATATCTCAACCGGAAGCAAATGGGATTTCACCTGCGAAGAACTGCTCAACTCCATTGAAGTATATTAGCATGAAAAATCACTTAAAATTTGAAAAATTAAACGATTTCGATAAAAAAAATATTGAACTTAATATTTTTATTAAAATTTTGATGGATGAAATATAAATTTGACGAATAAAGACTAATTGGAAATAAAAACTCGAATTTAACAAACAATTATTACTGTGATAAGAAAAATTATCTTTTGGTAGGCTTTCTCACTCTGCGTCATAACTTTGATGCCAGAAAAGATAGTGACGAATCAAATCTCACGATTGTCAATTTATTTTGAAAATCGTGTGATTTGATCAATCACTATCTTTACTGACATCAAAGTTATGACGCGAACTGGGAGGATAACCAAATGATAATCTTCGATATGGATAAAGGGTTGGCTTATAGGTCGTGACTATTTGTATGATGCTAAATACGAGAGTAGGATTGGTGGCTGGCCAAATTTAAGTCAATATTATCAGCGGATTCTAAAATTTAGGGTTTGCTGAAAGTTTGCCACGCTGATTGAATCTTTCAAATAATCACTTTCTGCCACTATATCTTAATATTATTCGTAACATTAATTAAAAAAAGTTGAATAACCGGTCCGGACAAATTCACTAAACAATTTTTAGAATGTTTTATGTGGAAAACAGCAAAAACAAGTAGAAGACGATTTCTCATCGACAAACTCCCAAAGAAATATTTATTCAGTGTCAGGAGTAATAACATCCGATCCCGCAAAGGAAATGTTAAAAAAAGTGAAAAAAGTTAGAGCCGAAGGATGTGGACTCTCGACTTTTGAGTTAAAACTTTTGTGATTTAACAATTAAAACAATCACAACTTAAATCGAAGATTATCTTTTCTCACCCGGCGTCATAATTGTGATGTCCGAAAAGATAGTGATCAATCAAATCACACGATTCTTAAAATAAGTTGACAATCGTGTGATTTTATTGGTGACTATATTTTCTGACATCACAGTTATGACGCCGAGTGAGAAAAGTTACCAAAGGATATCTAGGACTGAGCTAAATGACAATTTGAATATTTTGAAACCATTTTCTACCAACATATCTCAATTATCGTTTTAGCTGGTTTATGCACCGCAAAACATAATTTTTAATCCGTATCTTGTATCATTATCAAACCTTGCATGTTTTTTTTGCGAAAATTGAGCAACAAAAGCTTTTTCGATGATTAGAAACAATGATTGATTCCAGATGAACCATTTTGATTTCGAATCATTTTCGTTAGACCTAAAATATTAATCGGTCTAAAGAGCTAAATTTTCCATGTCATGTTTAAGTGTTTTAAATTTTGTAACTTTCGCTACAATATGAATCACCATAGGCTTACAATTAAGTTTTAGAAGTGAAATTTGTCAAAAACGGCCAATTTTTTTCAAATTTTGCCGTTTAACACGGATTCTGACTAGTCGAAATTTTAACCAATCAAATTTGAGCATTTGACTTGATTTTCAACATATTTTATCTGCTGATCTCTAATATATTCATAATGATGTCCAGGCCTGGTACCAAACAAAAATTTCCTATTTTTTTAAAGCAATATAAATTTTTGACCCACCAGGGCATTGTAATAGATATATAGTTTTTGCTGTTTCCAATTTCATTATTTTTAGTCATAAAAAAACATAAAAAATTACCTCAATTTCATGTTTTTTGCTGTTTTTAATCATCCAGCTGCAAAACATGAACTTGAAGCTCAAACAAATAAAGCTTTTTTTTAACATTTACAGGGCTTTGAAAAACTGACGCGTCCCATCCCTATTGCCTGAAAGATGAAGAATCACGAACAAAAACTCCTCAAAAAATCACCTCACACATGTAAATTTGGCTTGAAAACACATAAAATTATGTGATGTACAAAAAATAATTCAAGTACAGTAAAATTTTACTGCCTTATACGTCATTAAATATACTATGCATCTTGTAAATAATTATGACGACGAAAAGAAGTCTCAAAAATTGACTGAAATCCTCAATTAATAGCATTTTCACAAAGAAATAAAAATTTATAATCATTGAAAAAAAAATAATATCTCGAATTTTGAAGAAAACCCTCGATCAGAGGAAAATATTTTCTATAGTTACAGGCCATACGAAACATTTTTGCGACAAATAAAACAATTCATAATCGGCATGTGTACAAAAAATTAGAACTAAATAAATTTTAGAAATAAAAAAATTTCGTTTGTGAAAATTGCTATTTATACTAATTACCTTCTGTATTACATAACTGGAAATTTTATTGACTTTAACTAGTGCTTTGAAGATGCACTATTTTTATTGTCGATTATTAGAACAAATAATTTTCAAACCTGTAATAAACGATGGATTTGAAAAATTTACGAGAAAAATCAGTTGATTTTTCATGTAAATATTCAGCCTCACATTTTCCTCAAACTTTGTATTTTATTTTATAAAGCATTGATAGCATTTAAAAATCAATGTTCCGCATTTCGATATCAACTTTTGATAAGAGTTGCTGGAATTGACCTTTCTCGATAAAAAGTAATGCTGTAATGAGAAAAAAGTCTTCAATACATTTAAAGTTTATCAAAAAATAGGTATTGTACATAAAATCACCGTCAATTTAAAATTTATCTTAGAGACTTGTATGTGCTCTTAAAAGAATCGAAAGGGTCAACGTTCTGATAAGAGTATTAGCAACTATGAGTTAATTATGTACTGAAAGGTCGCTAGACAGCAAAAATTCCCCTGTGAAATCTCAAAAATTTGACCATTTTTTGCTCTTTGGTGACCTTTAAGTACATAATTGGTCCATAGTTGCTAATATTTCCATGAGAAAGTCAACTCTTCTGATTATTTTGGAGGTACTTTCAAGTTTTTAGGATGAACTTGAAATTGACCTTGAACTTTGACCGGTCATTGTGGTTTGCCACCTGGTCCGGTTTGCTCTAAGTCAAAAACCCCTAACCGAAAATAGTTAACTCCTGTTAGCACAAAAAATAATGATAGCTCTTAGTAAGACGCATTTCAGAGCTTCAAAACTAAAGGCATGAAAATTTGTGCTTCAAATCAAATTAAATTAATCAGTTATTAACAATAGCTTGAGTTTGTTCAACCTTCAAGATTGCTATTTTTATTTTTGTGATAATTGGCCTTAACATTTCTAGAAGTCAAAACTTCGAAAATATTGATTATTATTTTTCTTACAGGAAATAAGATATTCCACAACAATTTAAGAGTCATTTTACAAGTAAATTTTGTAGAAAGTTATGACGCGTGCTGAGAAAGACTCAATAGGGATAATATTCGATATAATTATTTTTGCGAAGAGCGATAGAAAATTATTTGAAGTTTTCTATGACGTTACGTCATTTTTAACGGTAGTAGTTTAAAATATAAATAAAAGTTTGAATTTATATTATTATCGCATTTTTGTGTGTCACTGTAGGTCATTTTCCTGACATTTTTTCCTTCTTATCTCCATTAAATGCCATATTATTCGTTTAAACATTTTTTTATTTTAATTGTATAGCAAATCGGCTGAATTGTATTTTAAGATAATAAAAAATGTACGTTGATAATGAAGCTTTGTTTATATGGCTCGATTTATGAGAATGACAGCTAGATGGCAAAAATGCAGTCTTCGCCAGTCTACGAGTTAATATTAAAAAATTTATAACATACAGTACTATGAACCTCGCTATTGACTGATATTTAACAGACGCAAATCATCAGTTAAGGGGGTACTGTTCACTATAAAAATTTTTCTGTTAATTTCAGACTAGACTAATTCGGCCAAAAAAATTACAATGGTGGTAGTCTCGCATCCTACAGACTTCTAGTTCGGCGACAAGGTGACTTCAAAGAGAAAAATGAGCCATTTTTGAAGGAAATTCGAGACCATTTTTTTGGGTTTCGACACATCTGAGTTCAAATTTTATATTATTCATACGATGATCTTACGGGTTATTTTTAAAATGTCATTTTTTAAGATCACTTAAACTAAAAATATGTTTTGATTATACCACCGAGTCGAGATCTTTTGGTAAAAGGTATTATTTTTCGAATTATGATTTATTTTCAGCAAAAAAGGAAAAAATAGATCCACTGTCGATCAATAAGATGATTTTCAAAAAAAATGTTTCAGTTCAAAATTTTTTTCTTAAGGGAGTGGGTGTCGCTGATTTGGGCCTCTTCCAAGGTCGTGTCCCGCCAAACTAGCAAAGGTGATATTCCAAAAACATTTGTAACAACAGAACCAACCTTCGCAGGTAATTTAAACTTAACAGTAATCTGATACAATCACCCACCTATCGACCACCTACGCTTTTAAAAAGCTCCTAAAAGACACGCAGTTAGTGCCTACTCCTTCAATTTTCATGCATTTTATTATTTTTTTGTGTCAGGCTTCGGAGAAGCCTTACGAATAATGCAATGCGCTTTCGGTTTTAAATTTTGCTTTCAGCGGCCAAAAAAAGCCAAAAAAACGAAAACAAAATTATTGATTTATTTATGATTTAAATTGAAAGTGCGCTAATTTGTTTTCTTTCTTACGCTAGCAGAGTTAAAAAATGAAAAGTTGACGTGGCCTTCAAGAGACGCCAAATAAAATTTTCAAAAAAAACTCTCTTATAGATTGTCAAACAAGGCTTGTGCTTTCAGATGCAGTATGAGCCGAAAGTGTATCTTCTAAACTGGTGGAGGAGATAGCTTTTTCCTGAGCCTCCCAAACTGACCATTTCGAACAATTGGCTAAAATAAAAAATTTGACATGCCCCAAGAGACGCCGAAGCAAAATTTCAAAAAAAACGCTCTAATAATTGTTAAACAAGTCCTTGCTTTCTGATGCAGTATGAGTCGAAACTGTATCTCTCAAACTGTGGAAAAGATAGCTTTTGCCTGAGCCTCCCAAACTGACCATTTCAAAATTTTAATTTGGGTTTTTTTCGCGTTTTTGTCCGCTGTGAAAGCAAAATTTAAAACAAAAGCACTTTGCATTATTTTTAAGGCTTCTCCGGAGCCTGACACAAAAAAATAAAAAATGATGAAAATTAAGGAGTAGGCACTAAATGCGTGTCTTTTTTGGAGGCTTTTTAAAGCGTAGGTGTCGGCGTAGGTGGGATTGTATCAGATTATTCTTAATTTAAATTACCGCGAAGGTTGGTACTGTTAGTTACAAATGTTTTTTGGAATATCACCTTTGCTAGTTTGGCGGGAAATGACCTTGGAAGAGGCCCAAATCAGCGATACCCACCCCCTTAAGGGGGTGGTCATGTCTGATTTAATAAAGGCCTAAGAGGCATGAAAATGCTCCAAATTGATAAAAGGTGATAATTAAGTGTACTAAGAACCCAATCATCAAAAAAAATTTTCGAACTTTTCGCTTTTTTTCGATTTCATTCTAAGTATTTTTTAAACGATGAAGTTAAAAAATAACGTTCGCTCAAATTTGACCATTAAAATTTCATAATATCGACTTGACCTTAGCCAACTTTCTCATCAGTGTTTCACTGGCTTACTTTTGACCCTACTTTCGAAAAAATCGAAGCACCTTTTTTTCGGAAATTTTTCCGAAAATGACCAAAAAATCATATTTCGAGTTTAAGCTGTCAATTGCAAAAAAAGCTTGTGATCATCTCTTACATATTTTCTGAGGAGTACTTGATAAAAATTTGTGCCATTTTGCAAATATATCCTCGGAGGAGATAGATTTTGAAGTCTGAAATTGTGGAAAATCGTCGGTTATTTGGCGTTCTAGAATTGTTCAGTCACCGGATAAAAAAAAGCTTCTGATTAAAGTTTGACATACTACTGTTACGTTATCTGTGAATATTTGAGCTCAATTTGATATACCGTCTGGGAGGAGATATATTTTGCAGTTTGGAAAATGTCACCTTGTAACGGTACTGTACCTATTGGTGTGATGGTCAAAAATAATTTGTCATGTACTTTTTCGCAAGATTAAGGATAGATCTACAAATTGGCATTTTTGGAATTATTGCTCAAGATTCAGATTTTCCTGAAATAGCTCTGCAAAATTGCAAATCAGACATGACCACCCCCTTAAAATTCTGCCCGATTATTTACTTTCATGATGTGATAAAATTATCAGTTTAAAAGACGATTTAATCTCCAGGTATAACCCTACTCATAGCATATGATGGATTTTAAAATAGCAAAGACGTGAATTACGTTTTTAACGGGTCATAAACTGTTGAAATG
This sequence comes from Oikopleura vanhoeffeni, assembly GCA_004367855.1. NCBI lineage: Eukaryota > Metazoa > Chordata > Appendicularia > Copelata > Oikopleuridae > Oikopleura > Oikopleura vanhoeffeni. Next base: position 167,435 of record SCLH01000336.1, read on the forward strand.
TATTTTATTTCAATTTCAAAATTGGTTTTATCGACATTTTTTTGGATCGGATCTTGATCAGATCCGTTGCCTCAAATTTCCTAAGGCCCAATTCGTCAAATTACTTTTCGACCCAAAAAACTATTCTGTTAAAAATTCTGCAATTTTATCCTCATTCTGAAGACGCAAAACGCGAAACATGTCAATAAAACCAATTTTTAAATTGAAATTAAAATACATTATAAAATGTCTCAAACAACCCAAAAACTGTTGATAAGTATCAAAAGTATTACTGCTAACACGTTTTGAAAATGAGAAAAAGCGATGGTGGTTATTTAAATCTGATCTAATCGAAAAGATTATCTAATCGTGAGGTTTAATTTTCGGTGACAATTTCTGCTGAATACATTTTTCCGTAAAAACTTTCTATCACAACTTTTATGCGTTATTCTCAAAATTGGACAGAATGCTGATTTTAAAAATCTAGTTGAGTATCCAAAATTGTCAGTTTTTTATTTTAATATATTCAAATTAAGAACATCTAAATTTAGGAGTATATCTTTTCAGTATATTAATTCAAAATGTCAGTGTCATTTACTGAACTATGAAAATGAGCCCCTATTCTCAGATTTTAATATACATTATTGGTCGACACATCTGAAATTTATTTTGGATCGGATGTGGATCAGATCGGTCGCCTCAAATTTTTTTTAGATCGGATTTGGATCGGATCGGTCGCCTCAAATTTTTTTTTGGGTTGGATCGGATCGGTCCACTTTTGAAAAAATTGGATCGGATCTGGATCGGATCGGTTGCCTTTTGAAAAGACTGGATCTGGATCGGATCGGTTGCCTTTTGAAAAGATTGGATCGGGATCGGTTCGGTCGCCTTTTGAAAATATTTGATCGGATCAGGATTGGATCGGATCCGATTCCGCACCAATTGTGCCGACCCTGGACTGAATGTCTTGTCAAAATTTTTTAATGCTTTATGTCGCAAAATTTTCATCAATTTATTTTATGGCAGAATTTATGCCGCATAAACCAACCAACTTCAATTCATAAATGAATAATAAAATAGAAAAATTGAACATTTCGTAAGTCTTTATTTTTCCTGCGCACCTTTCTTAGCAAAATAAAGGCATTTAAAAAACGTCAGGCAAAATTTTATACAGTATACAGTATTACTGTATACTGTAAACTCCTTAAGGGGGTAGCGGTCGCATAAATGTACTTTTGTACTCCAATTTACCAGAATACAAAACTGCTTGGAAACTTTTGAGAATAGCCATATGGTATATCTATCCTTGATGTACAATAAAATTTTATCAGAATGATATTTGGTCGACCCTGATGGTCATCATGCGGCGAGTTCAAGAGCACCTAACCGAATTTTCAAATTACTACTCCTAGAGCTTGCATACGATCTCACTCAAACTTGGCAACAACCACGGAAACACTAATCCTTTTTATTTCATGCAGTGGATTTTCGAATTTCAAACTAGTTTTTTCTAGAACTGCGAAAAACCGCCTAATTTCAAGATTTTAGCTCTTCAAAGTACTACTCCTCAAAGGTTACATTTCAGAATGCAGTATTAATTTGGGGAAAAGATGAAGGAATATGTTTTTGTCAATTTCATGCAGCCGAATTTTTAAATGTTTTGTTGAATTCTAGAAAATTGCGTTTTAGTAAACCGGGAGTGAAAACTCGGACAATGAAAGTCGTCGGATTTAGTCGAAAGTACCAACAAATTAAAGCTTGAGTTTCAGTGATCAAAAAATCTGCTTACAGCTTTTTGATATTTTGAGTTTTTCTGGTCGAAAAGTGGGTTTCAATGTTTTCCAAAAAAAATACAAAGAAAAATTCTGAAAAAAATGAAAATTTCGAATTTTTTATTGGATTTTTATTAATAAGTTAATGCTTTCTTAGTGTTCCCCAGCAATTCGTGCAATTTGTACATCCCAAAGTACCCTTAAAAACGTGCGACCGCTAGTTATATCGGCTGGAAAGACTTCTTCAGAAGGCCATAACGCTGCACCCAACTACGGATTAGTATGTAAATCTCCAGATTGTTAGTTCGTTATCCCAAGAACAAAATAATAATAATAAAAATTAATTTTTAATCATTAAATAATTTTTACACCAAGCATCATAAATGTTTGATTTTTTGGCATAAACTAGAGCATTCAAATGTGAAAAAAATGTTCGGCGTTTTTTTAAATTTCATTCTGAAAGGGCCTCGAAATCGACGAAAACTGTCGTTTTTTATAGTTTTGGTCACGGAAAATCATATTTTTTCTACATGTTACTTAAAACAATATTTCCAGATAAACCATAGGTACTCCTGACAATAACGCAGAAAATAATCGCCGCTTTATTTTTATATTCATTTTTCAACTTGGTGGAGTTCTGTTTGATAACTATTTTTTGACCTCAAGGTCATCGTATCAAGTTGTAAGTAGGACCAAAGTAATTGTAAGTATCAGTTTTCTGAAATTGATATTATAAACTACAGTCCAATTATGAGCTGTTTGAGCGCTAGAGAGCAAAACATTTTCTCATGTTCAACACTTAGAAAAGATTTCACAATTTTTTTAATTTTTTAATTTTTGTCTAATATAACTTAAAAAGCCTACTGGACTTAAAAAACCGTAAAATTAGCTCTCTTTCACTTCTAGATTGCCCGATATAGCCAGCCGATACAACCCCTTTAAACAATTCAAACTTTCGTTTTTTTTTGCAATTCTGGATTGTGAAGTTTATTTCTTATTTCTAAAACCGGTAATCAGCAAGTTCGTTGCCGGTGTCATTACCTTTCTCGTTACTGAACTAGCGAGAATGAAAGATTAATTTTAAAATCGGCATAAAAATTATAATCAAACTTCTTTCAAGGGATTAAAATCAAATTGATCGGAAAAAAAGTGAAAAGAACACAAATAAAAATTGTAAAATGTTTTCGTTGTGCTCTGTTTTGTCTTTTCTTTACCATTCAGCAAAATATAATTCCTTTTATACCTAGTTTGACGGGAAATGACCTTGTAAGAGGCTCAAATTTGCGACACCCACTCCCTTAAGGGGTGGTCATGTCTGAAGAAAAACGTCGAAAATTGAATTTAATTGCAGACACAGGGACTCTTCGGGTGCTNAAGGATTTTGGTGCAATTTTTAACTCGGTAGCGTCAAAAGAAAACAAATGAGCGCATTTTCAATTTAAATAATCATAAATAAATCAATAATTTTTGTTTTCGTTTTTTGGCTTTTTTGGCCGCAAAAAGCAAAATTCCGAGTTAAAGATAATAATCCATTATGTGTGAGGCTTCTTTGGAGCCTGACACAAAAAAATAATAAAAATGATGAAAATTGAAGGAGTAGGTACGAGCTGCGTGTCTTTTTAAGAAGCTTTTCAAAAACGTAGGTGTCGGCGTAGGTGGGATTGTATCAGATTACTGTTAAGTTCAAAATTACCGAGAAGGTTGGTTCTGTTAGTAAAAAATGTTTTTGGAATATCACCTTTGTTAGTTTGACGGTAAATGACCTTGGAAGAGGCTCAAATTTGGGACACCCACTCCCTTAAGGGGTGGTCATGTCTGATGAAAAACGTCGAAAATTTAATTTAATTGCAGACACGGGAACTCTTTTGGTGCTTGAAATAAACCCCCAAATACATCCCTTTTTCCGCAATTAAAATCAAGGTCAGGTTTTTGCTTTGATATGCGGAGTTGAGTGATTTTGTGAGACGATTTGAAATTAGGAATTTCAAAAGTAAACAATGGGTATCAATATTTTTAAGCTATCTTGGAGAGAGATTTTATGGTCATTTGAGGACTTTATGATTTATTATTTTTATTTTAAACTTAATCTAACAAACCCAAAAATTCGGCTTTTAAAATTCCTTATTTCAACCCGTCTTCTCTTCTTTCACTTCTCTCTTATTTTCCTTTCTCTTTAAAAACTGTGACTGAAATTTTAAATAATCTCGAGTCGGGATTCTCAATTCATATTTCTTTCTTTCTCTGAAGCGGCATTTTATTGGCCGCTAGTCAAACGCAAATCCGTTACTACTTGCGTGTAAAAAATTACGGTTGATCTTAATTCAACCTACTCTTTTTCATCTCGATGAAACCAAAAAGATTTGAAGTTTTTTTGTGACCGTCGACGTATACACACTAATTATACGGTACCTCATTTTTGTAATAATTTTTTAAACAAATGTTACTCACTGCACTAATCAGGAGAACCTCACCTTCTGATTATTTTTTCTCGCAACACATAGATCATCAAAAACAACTACCAAAGTAGCAACAGATAAAATATTTAACAATAAAACTTAATACTGCTCCCTAGATGACACTCATAGTCTCAGTATCTTTTCGGAAACCTTTAATTTCAAATTTATTTTCACCTAGACAATATATCCAAATAATCTTAAAATATGTTTACAAAAACATGTAGATATTTGTTTAAGCGTTTATTTTTTGACCTGCCAACTTTACAATTTAAGCACGGCATATGAAATTCATCTATCCCGAGAATAAATCACTCGAATTTGTACCCTTAAGAAGAAAAACTCATTACAACTTTTCTATATATTGTTTTGATTGCGTCTAAAATATATTTTTTTGTCTCATTCTGAAAAAATTACGGTCATTCGGCAATTATTTTGTATATCCTTTTCCCAACGGAACTCCACCTCAAAAACGTTAGTGATTGTCTTAGTGATTGCTTGAGTGATTACACACCGATCAAATTCAACGGTCCCAATATCAAGCATCCTTGCCTATAATCATACTCAAGACAATCAGTAAGACAACATTAGTGGGATTCGAACACGCGATATAGAGATGGCAAACGTTTTTGAGATGGAGTTCCGATGGTCAAAGAATATGTCGCATTTCAGATAAACAAATCAAGGGGCTTGTTATAAAATGAAAATTTTTTATCTATTCTGCGTTTTAAGTGGTACAAACACTAAGTTTCTGACAAGTGCGCGTTGAACTTTCTATAGAACTTTTTATTGTTCGTCGATGCTATTTTCCGGGCAACGGAATTTCTTTATTTGAAAAGTAACTCTGGAGCTAAAAACGTTTCTGAAACTTTGTTTCGTTCTTGGCCTCCAGAAGAGTTGTTTGGTCTTAATTCAAGCAAACTTTATGTCTTGGTAATGATATCGAAGGAAGTTTTTGAACTGAACTATTTTTTCTCCGAGTACCTTTCTTGATTTTCAATATCATTTACTACAATGACAACAAAATCAAGAAGACTGTTAGCTCAATATTGATTTATTTCTTGATAACTTCTTTCCCAATTTTAAATACACTTTCAATTCAATTGTTTATCACAATACAAAATATATCACGTCCAGTTGGTTTCACAATGGTTTTGGTAACATTTTGTGAAAAAGTTCGTTTCTATTAATGGAAAAAATAAAAATAAGGCACCAAAGTTTCACGACTTACTATGAGGCCATGACAAATACCACATTTGAAAATTTTCGTCGGTAAATATTGATTAAAATAATAATATTGTCAAAAACATTTTAAAGCGGTTTCGAAAATATTTCGAATCGAATAAGTGAAAATTAACTTATGTTTTGATAATTGAAAAATACGACTTCTTCACAAAAAACATCATTTTGAAAAAAAGTACCCAAATAATCAACAAAATTTTTTGAAGGAACAGAATCTACTTGAAAATGTATTGACCACCCCTTAAGGGGGTCGTCGAAGCAAATTAGATATTTTTGAATACGTAGCATGTCAACCAATCGATTGTCAGCCAAAATTGACCACTAAGGGTTGATTTTCCACATATACTGGTTTGTGTGGAATTTTATGGCGCGTATTTTCATATGAATAGTATTTTTCAAAAATCCATTTTTTGCGAAAAAATGATAATAAATCTTGAAAAAATGCATTTTTGGTCAAAAAAGTTGGTTTTTGAGGCTTCAGCCGAGCATCATAAGCCCTTCAAGACATTTTATAGAGAAAGATTGTAAAGCTTATAAAAAAAGATTGTTAAGCTTGTATTGAGAAAGTCAGTCTTTTGTCCGCCAGGTACAGCGTTCTGAAATGAAAGTTTATGAAATTTGGTTTTTCAGAATTTTACCAAGTATTTTTCAAAACTTATAAAGTAAAAAAAATCCAAAGTTTTATTTTGTTGGCGTTTCAGGCAATTTAAAAAATCCAAAAAATTAACAAAAAAAATTTTCAAATATTTTCAAAAAATTTTGATTTTTTTAATTGCGTGAAACTTCAGCAGAGAATTTTTCTTTATCGATATTTTTTCTAGTGTGAATTTTCGAATTTCTTGGGAAAAAAAAATTTAAAAATTTTATAAATTTTGAAATGTTATCAAACTTATAATAATGTTTGAAATTCAAGGGAATTTTATTTTATTTTTTAATTTTGATAAAAGTGAGCTCCAAACCGGCCGACGGCCGATAAAACGTGATTTTATGTTTTTAATTTGATTTTATTAAAAATAAGTCCCAAATCGGCCGAAGGCCGATATAAGGGTTTTTAAGTTTGTTAAAAAATGAGCCCAAAATAAGCCGAAGGCCGATAAAAGGGGATTTATGTTTCCAATTCAATTTTGTCAAAAAATGAGCCCAAATTCGGCTGAAGGCCAATTGAAGAGGATTTAATGTTTTTATTTTTAAGAAAATTGAGCTCCAAATTGGTTGAAGGCCAACAAAAAGTGGTTTTATGTTTTAATTTAATTTAATTAGAAAATAAGCTTCAAATTGGTCGGAGGCCGATAAAAAAGGATTTAATGTTTTTGATTTAAATTTGTAAAAAAATGTGCCAAAAATATGCCGAATGCCAATAAAAGGGGGTTTAATTTTTAAATTTAAATTTTCTAAAAATTAGCTCACAAAAAAAACTCTAAATTTTGGCCATATTTTTTTCTCAGTTGTCTGCATAGGCAAAGCCACAATTATACAATCCCTTTTAGTTGGCCTTTGGCCGATTTGGATCTCATTCTCTAAGAAAATAAATTCAATACAGCCTCAGTTTTTCATTTTTGTCACTTTTTTGTCGTCTGGTGGCTAGAGAGCATTTTGCGGACGAAAAAAAGTGACAATAGACAAAGGCTTATTGTCACTTTTTTTGTCCAGATAAAAAAAGTGACAATTTGCTGACGAAAAAAGAAGTTACAATTTTGTGACAAAACACAAGTGACAATTTGGTGACGCAACAACAAGTGAAAATTCCATAGTTGCCTTTAAAACTCGTTCTTAATACAAAAGATTTCAAGTTAAAAATTATTATTTGTTAATAATTGAATATAAATTGAAAAAGAATGAGTGGAAACATCACGTTGAAAATTGTGCAAAGACAGTTTAAACCTCGATAAAAATCCAAATTGTCTGAAGAAGATCTCACCGCAAATCACCAAATATAGTTGAGGTTTCGCACGTGTTCAAATTTTCTTAACCCTTGGAAGCAAAACTATTTATTCGGCAGAGGCTCCTGGACCACTTTGATAATCGGAATTTGAGCGCTCATTACAGGAAAACTATATACTAGTACAAAACTATTCAAAAAACGTTAGAAAAAGCTGTGAATTGTCTCATTTTTTGACAAAAGGCTCAAATAGGTTAGATAATCAATCAAATTAAGAGTTTTATAAAAAACCGGTCAAAACCGAGCACTAAAGATTGAGGTTTAATCACTCAGTTTCCTCAAATTTTATTAATTGATTACCAAGTTTGATCAGAAAGTTAGTATTAATCTGAAAAAGTTCAGAAAATTATGAAAATTTTCACTTTACGAAGACTTGAACAAATATTGGTTTCTTATTGGATCAAAATATTTTTCCACAATGATACCTTTTTTTCGTCCGACTAAATAAAAATTCAAAAAAGTCACGTGCCACAAATCAATCATCTGTTATGCTCAAATTTGGCAGTAATTCAATCTCGCTGTTTAGCCACAGGACAAAAAAAGTGAAAATAAAAAAAAAATCAGGCTGTATATAAGTTCTTTTTTTATTGGTCTTTGGCCGATTTTGGACATTTTTTCAAAAAAATTGAATTAAAAACATAAAATCCTCTTTTATCGGCCTTCGGCCGATTTGGGGCTCACAAAATCCCCCCGAAAGTCAAAACTGAGATTTTTATGATCATACTAATCGTCAGGACGTTTTTGGCCGTTTATACGATTTTAAGCTGAAAAATCGATCTCCTCCGAAGTTTAATTTCAAAATATAGCATATTTTTCTTAAATTACACCTTGTTACATTTTTAAGATTCGCAGTGAAGTTTTTTTGAAATTTCCGTTCAGACTCTGAAATGTAATTTTTCCCAATAAAATTGTCCTCAGATTCAACTTGCGCTCAAAAACGATTTTCACTAGGCGTCCCTGAAAGCACTTAAAAGCCTACTCCTCATAATTTTCTCTTGTTATAATTAATTCCACTTCCTACTTTAAAATATAAAGAAACTTTTTGATTTGTGCATCAAATTCACTGCAAAGCCTGGCTTATGGCCATACTAGAGCTCTTTTGTCATTTAAAGTCTCGGAAAAGACAAGTCAATTCTTCGTTTTTGTTGAAATTTTGAGATATTTTTAACAAAATGAATAACTTGAAGAAAGCCGTTTTTTGGCAGTGTTTCGACTTGGCTTCATTTTCAATAGTTAAATGTTATAAACAATTTGTTTGTGGAATGTTATAAACAGTTTTCAGATAGAAATTGATAATTTTTTTTCGAATCTTAAATTTTCAAAATTATAATTTTGAACAAAATATAAGTTTGTACATTTATGTACATTTTTGTATTTAAAATATTTCTTTATTATCGAATAAACCGCCTCGGTAGCTTTAGTTATTACCAGTTTTTCGGCACATAAATCTCAAATAGAAAGTTTCATATTATACTTTTTTGAAAATTTTCAATTTCTTTTTAAGTATTTTTCTACGACTGAAAAAAAAGTCTTCGCAAA
>SCLH01000336.1:182054-208600 GCA_004367855.1 Oikopleura vanhoeffeni
CAGGCAGTGGTTTGGTGATTTGAGTCACAATTGCCACAAACCTAGAGTTGCCACGAAAATAAACTAAAATAGTCGACCTCCTAAAGACTTTATTTAAAGTCACAATTTCTGGACATCACAGTAGTCTAGAAAACGTTATAATTTTGTGTAAGATATAGGTTTATTCATTTCGTGAATCCATGGTCAGATAAGCGAAGAAAAACCACGCGGTCTGTTCCACACACCTAGTTATGGATAATAAGTAGTCAAAAATAATATTTTGAAGATTTTTTTCATAAAAATAATAATTTCTAATTGGCAGAACAAAACTTGGTTAAAAACCCTCATTTCCCTGTTCGTACCAAATCAATTGTAAAATATGCATTTTTTTAAATAATTTTCTTATGTATGTAAAATTATTTTTCAGTTTTCGTCGAGGCAAGTACGAAATGGCCAAAGATTCCGGTTATTAGGCGAGATATATCAAATGAAATCCGCCTATAGTAATTCCGAAAATGGACATGTCAGCGAGAAGTATTGGGAGTTTCTGGGGGAGATTGCAAGAATTTTTGGTGAACTTTATGCGAACTTTTCGCCTTATGGGCGCGAGAAGGCGATATTGGCACTTTCGGAGCTGTTCCAGGTTGAGTGTTTAGACCCATGTTCCGAAGGTTTCTTTATAAGTCCAGTTAAATTTTTATCACTAGATTTGACCCAGCTAACTGATTTTCTTAACGAGAAATTCGGTGTAATTTTGGCGTTTTTGCGCCGCGCCCTACACCGCCGTAAAGTGCAGCTGGGTATATATGCTACCGTTGAGGAGTATAAAAGTGATGTTATAGAAGGGGCAGATGACCGGCAAAGATTAATTTCCGATTTGGGAATTTTACAATGGTTTTTGGATAGTTCGACTGAAAATTCTATCGAGTCGGTTTTTGCCGAAATTGAGCCAGAAACCCTTCCCGGTTTGCAAGTGCCAGAAGAGGAGATAGTTCTGACCGAAGAGGAGACAATAATTTTTGATAACGAAAATCGACCGCCCAAGTGAGTGTTTAGTTGGGAAAAAAATATAGATTAAGTTATTCGTTGTCCTGTCCTTATAATTTTGAGCTTATTTAAAATTTTAATTTTCAGTGCGTCACTAGATAGATTTTCCTCACGAAAAGTAGTGCATCAAAAAGTACAATTAATTTTTGATTTCCAAATTTTAATTTCGATTTGCTCGCGTTCAATAAAATTATTTGCTCGGGTTCAATAAAAAAATAAATAATTTATTTTTAGTTGTTATGTATACGTCGATATCGAGGGCGAAGAGGAAATAACCTTTTATAATCTCGGAGCTGACAGTGTGGATTTGTTAAATAGACGGCGATCCAATATTCAAATTAAGGACCCCTTGAAGTGTGTTTGGTTTTACCCATTACCGTCACAATCTACGCATCGGTTTAAAATGATGAAACTACGCGGCATGCCTGTAGGAGAAGAACGTTTCATTAATGACGGGGAAAGATTGAATAGGTCGGATCTTAAATAAAACCGCTTTAAGACCGAGAGTAGACGATTACATAACTCCAAACTAGAATTTTTGATTTTTAAGAATCAAACAACAAAGTTCAAGTTCAAAATCGCCCTAGTTCATAGTAGAATGGCCGATTCGGCAAATAATTGTGGCTTTGAATATCCATGGTCACAGGCGCACTGTACGTCAAATCCCTTCGCAAAATATGAGTGGGGTCTTGACTCGAAATTAACCGATGGGGTGAAAATAGTATATTGTGGACGATGTACTTTAAATTATGGCGAGGTGGATCTGCATTTCACGCTCAAATCTATTGGCATTATGATGGCTGCGACAGCGCTAGTGCACGCCAAGACGACTGGGATTATAGTTTCCCGGCGGCCCCTGGTTTGATTTTTTTTAGTTTATTGGCTGATTAGACCTAATTCTAAAGAAACTATTTTCAGGGAATATTGACGACACGATCAGCCCTTGTTGGGCTACTAAGGGAAGCTGGAGTGGAGTTTGTAGAGTCTCGTCGGCGCGTTTTGATAAATATATCGATGGTCAGTTTGGAATCGTTGCACAAATTTCATGATTTAGCCCTGATTTTCTTTTCGTCGATGTACTCCGATCCAGAGACCGATGACCATTTTGAACCAGCTGAGGTTAGGGGCGCGATGAAACATTTCCATATTGCAAAGACGAACAATGGAATTTTTACCGAGGTTACTCGGTATAACAGGTAAGCCTTCTAGACTTGGTCGTTGAATGTGAAAATTCGCGAAAAATATATATATTTTTAATAATTTATTCGTTTTTAAAACGATAGCGAACGTTTTTGAGTTGGAGTTCCGTTGGGAATAAGAATATATCTGATTGTTTCAATTTTCATTATGTCACTTGAAATTTTGGTTTTTGATCATAATTTTGCGTGAAATAATGAAATATAAAAAAAATGAAGATTTTGACATTTTTAGTGACCATAAAAAATTTAAATTTTCCGATCAGATTTTGTGTCTCAAATTTAAAAGTGTATACTTAATTAATATTTTTACATTTAAATTTTGGATTTTGAAAAATGAATAATTAAAAAATTTAATTTGAAATATTTGAATAAAATTTTTGATAATCGAATTATTTTTTTTACTTTTTGAATTAAAATTTATTTTCAATTTTATAAAAACCTAATTTTATAGTCAAATTTAAAAGTTTCACTTTTTAAATTAAAATAAACTGTCGATTTTATTTTTTTTCCTCAAAATATAAACAAAAATGATTTCACAAAATATATCACGTCTTGTCTTTCAAATTTCTTGATTTTCTGACAAATTCTTGGTAAAATTTTCAATAGTTCGTTTATATTAATGTTTCAAATAAGGGCATTATTGATGTGACAAAAGTGATGGAGCGCCTCATATCCGATTTTCCTTACCCTGAGGACATGCTGCAACACATTATAAAAACGAGGATAAAATAATTATTTCTCATCACAAAAAAAACAAGAAGCAAAAATGATATCATTTCTTCAAGCTTTAGTAAAAATTTTGCAAAAACAGAATTATGAAGAGATGAACTCCCTCACTTTACAATTTTTGATGGCGCATTTAGACATGATTCAAATAAATGACCCAAATTTTGATGTGGATGAAATGCAGGTATTTTAATCACATGTGATCAGAAAAAATTCCATATTATTGTGGCAAAAAATTTTAGACACTTTAACAATTTTTGCATTTTCAAAAAATCATTAACAAAATTTAAAAAAGGTATTTGACTCCTTACTTGATCATTTTTACCCTTATTTAAATCCACCATAAATTTTTAGACAACATAAAACAAGACACGATATTTTCCAATTTTTTGCAGAAATTTTTTACAACTGATATCCTTCAAAATTTCACTGTAAAAATCAAATAAAAATGACAAACAAGTTTTTAAAATTTTGATTTTGCATAACCTGTCTTATTAGCAAATCATTTTGTAATCAGTTCAATTGTTTACCCAAATTCTCTAAGTCACGTAAAACCCCAAAAAATATTAACCAATTTTATTTAGTCAGAACAACCAAAAAACTCAAAGGATATCCTGGGAATGATTGCATATCTCTGTGACAAAATAAGTCTTCAGATTTACGAGACTGGCCTCACAAAGCCAGAGTTGTATTTGAATAAGTTGGTTCGTCAAGAAATACAAAAAATTGAGAAAGAAATTCAGTTCAGAATGTCTTAAACTTTCGATTTTTTGCTAAACTTTACATTACACAAATTATTTACATAAACCAGAAAAAAAGGGAACGTTAGTGCACCGTTTGTTCAAGAATGAAGATACAAAATTTTTCGAGATATACCGTTTATACATCAAAAGTGTTCAAAAAATTCGACAATAAATTTATTTTTGTCATAATCAAGGTCATTTAAAATTCTTGACTTAACAAATCCTTGACTTAACAAATCCTTGACTTAACAAATCCTTGACTTAAAACATGGACCGAAAACAGACAATTTGAAAATTAAATTTAGGTGGATGAAAAACTTTGTGGACAGAAGTTTTTCATTCATAACTTATACAAAAAGGTGTATTTACAGATTAATTACATATAGCACCGGGATTCGCACTCGAGCCTCCTGGATATGATACGGATATATTATACCACGGCTGTTATGCACTGTACCACACGGTCCAGACAAAAATTTGTAGTAACGTTATTTCAAAGAAATATAATTCGATTATGGACATAACAGCTAAACATTTTGCTTTCATAGTAAGAACTTTAATTTGTGAACTTGGAATGTTGAAAACAAACATTATCAATCGTAACTTTTATTCTTTGTACAGCATATACTTTTTCTTTACCAGATTATATTAAACAGAACTTATTCACATAATCTTAAATGCTCTTTGCTCATTATTTCAGCAGTTTATTGATTCATTGCCATGGAATTTGTTAGCATAAAACTTAAGCAAGACGCAAAATATAATTGCATATTATACAAAACACGTGACGTACAGAATTAACAACTTGCGTATAATCTGCATGTTCCGCTCCATAAAGGCATTAACGTTATTTCACTTCTGATAATTAGTCTAAGGAACCACAAAATTTGCCTAACAATACCTCAATAAATGTACATTATAATATATGAGCTTATTTTTCCATCACAGTTAAAAATATCGCTGAGACAATTATTGAGTGTGAAAAATCAAAGCAGCTTAGTAGCTTTATAAATTTTTGTTTGAAACTTTAGAGATTTGTTAACCAGATCTTCCGATTGCCAATTTTGGCCGACCAATTAAGCATTAATTTTCATCATTTGAGGATAAGAAATTGCGCTCATGGTAATAGAAATTAGAATTGTTCATGAAAAAATATAAATTTGTTGAACATCACTTTTGAAAAAAGTACTTCACTTAATTAATCAGCTAATTGTAATTAAAGGAGTTTCGAATCTTATCTGAATATATCAGGATAAAATTAATAGTTTCTTTGTCAATATAAATTTTGATGTTCATCTTTCGCTCACCGGCCTGACAAAATGAGTTAATTTTTTAAGATTTAAGAAAATTCTGGTTTTATTCCGTTTTTTTTTGACCTCAAGCAGCCATGCGACATTTTTTCACCTTTGTTAACAATTGACCTTATAAAAAATTGAATTCCAAAGTTTGAAAATCAAGTAACTTGATTCCAGTTCCTTAACCGTATGTTTTAATTCTGCCGTCTTTGTTTGCCTTAATCTAAAATATCAGAAGGTTCCTATGAGCCAAATCTAAATAACGTTGTATCATAAGTTTGAATCATTTTACTGCTTATCTAATCTCGTGAGTTATCATTGATTTGCTTCTGACGGCTGAAGTTTAGAGTATTCCGAGTACTCGTTTAATAAAGATTTTTCTTCATTCTCCCAATTATCAACGCTCAATTCACTTATGATAACATTGATAAAAATTCAAAAGTCTGCCTTTTATAATTCGGCCGTGGATGAAACCGTCTTAATTTTCGGTTGAGCGCAGCAATGAGCTTTTTTTGCCTGGTACATGCATCGGAGACTCATGTGGTTTTTTGACTTACAATTTGTGATATTGAAAAAAATTTACTATTTTCTTCTGTATCCTTTTCGGAACGGAACTCCATCTCAAAAACGCTTACTATCTCTTTAGCGCGTGTTCGAATCCCACTGATGTTATCTAGTGTCGTCTTAGTGATTGCTTGTGATGCACACCGATACATTTAGCGGTTCCATTATCCAAGACTTGTCTTATAATATTCGAGTATCCATTTTATCCCGGTTCACTTTAAAAACTATTGCCTGTTAACAAGATGGATAAGGTTTAAAAGTGACCCTGGGAGATAATAATGGTATCCATGTCTTAATTTTCGGAAGAGAGCGTATAATAGAAAGAGAGAGATGCGCGCTTTGAACATGCCGGAAGAGATTAGTTTGAGTGTTTTTTGCGAAACTTTTTGTCAGAGTTGTCATATCGATTCGAGCCTCCTGTGGAGCACAAAAATTTCTTGGCTAAAGAACCAACCTTTTATCAGCTCGGAAATTTTTACTGGAAAACAGCGGGGTAACTTAAGTCCAATAGAAAAGTACTTATCAAACAGACTAATATCTATTTAATTAGTTTCTAATCAATTGCTGACGCATTAAATGAATATATTCACAATTGAAAAATATTCAAAAGCACCAGAACTTGAAAGATTAAGCAGATATTAAATAACGAAAAAACAGTTCTGATCTTGCTCTTGATGGACCAAATTCGGTTGTAAAATTAGGAATTGACCAAAAATTCATTTTACCCGGTACCGAGGCCTTTTGGGCTTTGAGGACAAAAATACTAAAAATGAAAGCTGAATTTTCAGAGTCTTCAAAATATGGTAAAAAAATATTTGACCAAAACTGGTATTTAAAGGAAACTAGTACGCAAACTATAGAAGTTATAACTTAACCCTTTGCACGAGCACAATTGTGGCTCCAGCATACTAAATCATCGAAAAAAAGACAAAAAACTGGATCAGGAATCTTTGTTTCAAATAGTATAAGAAGTTTGACTGTCGGTTCCAAGAAAATAATGATTTTTTTCTCGAATGTTTTGTTCCGGCTTACGGGCGGTTGATTTATAGGATTTTGAGCCTATGTTCACTTCCGTAAAAATTATTTCGGAACTGGACAACAAATTCAATGTGCGATTAGCCAGTTTTTAGGAAAGTGTTTTTGTGCATGCCAATAACAGTTGGAAATAAAAATTTTGGTATCTAGTGGCAGACATTTTTTCCTTAGAGTGTGATTATATCTTATTTTCAACTTTCAAGTATCCGCATGAAAGATTTGAGTTTTATAAGCTAGTAACAGAATGCTAACTCGATGATGCTGTCGAGAAGGCACTCTTGCCCACATTGTGACGTTTCCGAGCTTACGGCTATTTGTTACCTGCCTGAATATTATAGAATAGATTACGATATGGCGTATTATTGGCCGGTTGTAATATGGGTGAAAAAGTAATTACATATTTTGCATCCAATCGATGGATTTTGTTTAAATCAAATTTTTTGACTTATTTGTGACGTTACTTGTGGGTGATTTATGAATGATGGTATATCAGACAGGCGGGGGAACGATAACTTATGACGTAGGCCAGATTTCTTTGGTTGGCATTGTTTTCACAAAGATAATAATGAAGATTGTTAGAGTAATAGCTGGTGATCCGTGGTTCGAGCGTCGGAGGTTATGGTCAACGCAACTTGCTGTGTTTCTACTGAGTTTTGTCTAGAATCTCAGATATAATCAGTAATTGCGTTGAGGGACTGAGCAATGGTCGGAAGTGTGCGCACAGTAATGATGAGAGCTTTTCAGATCTTCTTATGTGGCATCGGCGTATAATTGAACAGCGCTAATGGCTGCGCTGTTAGCTCTTTCTGTTGAGAAGATCATTCAATGTGGTAGAGCCACTAATATGTGGCGTCTGGTTGTCGCTTGTCTCGGTCTTACGTTGTTTTTAGGTGGATTGCTCACAAGGGGTTGAGAATTTAAGCCGTATAGTTAAGATTCTTAATTAGATGTTCAAAACAGTTCTTGAATCTGTCGTGATGACAATTTGGTTGTGAATTGGAATTTGACCAAATGTATTTAACGGTGACTGAGGCCATTTTGGCTTTGACGGACAAAATGACTAAAAATGAAGCGAAATTTTTGGCTTTATATTGGTGTATAAATATTCGACCAATGGTTAAGGAAACTTAGCAATTTGCATTTTTAATTTTATTTATTTATAATTCATTGACAGTTTTTAACTTAAATTTAAGAAAATATAAATTTGCGAAACGTTTCTAGAATCTGTTTTTGTAATGACAAATTTTGGAACATGTGAAAATAGGACATGACTCATAATATTGTTCTTATTTTAGCCGGATGAACTTTAGGCCATTTTTTGGGCCTTGACGGACAAAATAACTAAAATAAAGCGGAATTTTGAGCTTTTTAAATGATCGACAAATATTTGGCCAAACCGTTTAAAACGAAAACTTACAGAATCTTCTTTTTTTTATTTTACCTCATTTTATAAATTTTAAACTTGTTATAACTTTTGGGAGTCTATGTGAGCGTGAATAACAGTCGTGTCGAGTTTCATATTTGGGAGCAAGGCAAGATTATTTGTCTATTTTAAAAATACAGGAACCTGTGGTACCGGTATTTGTCGTACAAAAGTCGATTGGGTCGGTAAAATTTAGCCGCGGTTGTTTTTTTCTGGGAATAAGGGAGAACAATATGAGTTGGTTCCCAACCTGTATTGTGTTTCATTACAAGACAAAATTAAGGTAGAGGGGGGGATCCGTGTTGCTGGGCGGTGTGGGTTGGAGGTAGTTTAAAATAGTATTTTGTGTTTGTTCTGCATGCAAAAATTCTTATTAAACCATTGAACCTGAACAACGAACAGGGGGTGTGGTTAGGAACGCCACTATTTGGTATTTATGTGAAATTAATTTCAAAATTTCGACTTCTCGTTGTGTGGGGAGTTAGAGGGCTGCAGCTTCGCAAAGAGGAAATTTCAAGTTAATGAATTTTAGTTTTGTATTTGGGGTTTTTATATTGGAATTTTGGGGGCCGTCGAGAAGCCGGAAATATGCTTCGGAGTTAGCCAAATTTACTACACCAGCGCTATTCCTTCATCTTAAATAGGTTTTTCGTGTTAATCCTTTATTACTGGGGAATGTTTCTTCGCTATATATTTTACAGAGCTCATATTTCGCTCTCATTTTTTTTGTCCTGTAAAGGCTGTTCAAACCATGCCTCAATTCTCAATCGGGCTAAATTGACGATTTGTTGTTCAAATTCCTCAGACACAAAATTATGTCATCGGTGACGAGCAGATTCCCGAGAACTGGGTTTCTGTATGTTTAAGTAATCTTTGGCTTACTTTCTCAAGTTTATACGTTTCTCAATAAATTTCTATATAAGTATTTAATCGAAATTTTGATGTGTCTTATTTTTAAACATCGTTTGGATGTCGCCTATTTTTTCGACCATTTTGAGGGGAACTTGCAGGTTCCGCTTCTCAGTTTTTAGTACTTCGTGTCCCGTCAAAGCTCATAAATGGCCTCCAGTTAACTCTAAGATGGCCATTTTGCGGTGAAATCTTTCACATCAACTTTGTCATCCGGGCAAATTCTTAGAAACTGTTTCTGTATTTATATCGTTGCTTAGATTTTTCTCTGTGCTTTTGATATTTTCACTTATTCCAATTTAATGATTCAGGTCATTGATAGTAAGAATTTAAATGATATTGCTCTGTCCTTGATAAGTTACCTTATTTGTTAGTTAATATGTGTTTTCGCGGGTTAACACTTTCCGAGTTATTTAAAAGGTTGCTTTGCAAAGATTTTTTTGTGCTCCACAGCGCCACATGAGGCTCGTCGAATGACCTCTGACCAAAGTTTTCGCAAAAACTCAACTTAATCTCTCCGCATTTTTCAAAGCGCGCGGTTCTCTTTGTCCTTCTATTTAGTCTGCTTCTTCCGGTTTAAGATTTAATCACTAAGACAACGTTAGTGTGGATTTCGACACGTTCATAAGTATAGTAAAGCGTTTTTGAGATAAAGTTCCGTTCGGAAAAAGGATATGAAATCTTCTGGGAGTAACCTCGTACAACTACAAAAATTCTTTTACCTCTTTAAACTTGAAGGGGGGGGCTACTCTGTGAATGTTTTACTCAACTCATTGAAAAAATCTCGCAATGTGGCTATGTGAAATTTTTCGGGAAATATTGTTGGTAGATTTTTTGTCACTTATTTTGTCTCATATTTCAATTGAAGCGTCAAATTCGATCGTTTGCAACACACGGTTTAACTAATTAAACCGCAAATTAACGGGGGGGGGACGGATAATGGTTATCAAATATTGTTCGGAGAACCTTCTTCGTGATTTAACTTCTGAATTTTAATGATTGATAAACGTCAATATTGAGATTGGGCTTTCTTAGTCATTCCCAGCAATTTGTGTCTATTTTACTTTATTTTCCTATTTCAGACCCTTAAATATTTTTGAAATGCTCGATCAACATCCTAAGGTATTTGGGAGGTTAGTAGGGCAATTTTGACAATTTTTGTTTTTTGGTCAAGTTTTGTCCATGAAACATTAGCACGAGCTGCCATGTGAGGTTTTTCAAACATTTTATTTTGAAACAATTAAACTGTTGACAGTTATCTTTCACAGTTTTTTTGGCTTTTATACGATTTTTGTTATTTCTGTTTGCATAATAACAAAACAACACAAGTACCTTAAATTTGAAAGTGCATTCGATTCAGTATGGTACTAAATAATTATCATTTATCGTCACAGCGGCCTAAGGACTTCTAACAGATTATTCTCAGCTTGAAAAATGAAGCAGCGAAGAGGAATATGAATTTTGATCGGCCACAATTGGCATTTTAACCAAACCGATGATTTTAGATGGCCACATGAACAATTTTAACCAAACTTGGTATTTTAGGTCGGTCCACGGGAGGATCAATTTAACCAATTTGATATTAAAGGGCGCCCAGGGGAAAGGGCAATTTAAATTTAATTAATAAATGGAACAAATTTATTTCCAATGAATCATTTATCTATTCGTTTTTCGAAAAAGTAACGAAAAACATAGATATTGAGGATTTTCTAGATATTCTTGGTAACATGAGAATTATTTCTGAACTTAAACACGCGTTTGACTGTCCCCTTCTTCGAGATTATTAAAATGGTTTGTTTTAGAAACTATTCGGAAAGACCAGGTTACATCTGGTATTCTACTTTTTTTTCATTTTGGACAAATGATTGATTCCGAGGCTTGAGACGGAAAATGATTGATGTTTCTTGATCAAGGATTTGGACCAGACATTGATTCTAACTCGTCATCATAATCCTTGATGAAAAGTTTGTAGACCAAATGTTAGGGTTTCAGGCTGTCTTGTCTTAAAAACCCGACCTTTTTGTTTTTAATTAATTTTTAAGAATTAAGGTGTTCTGACGGATTTGAATAAGAATTTCCCAAAGTCAAACATCGGGTTCAATGTGGATAGGCCTGCTTGTAGAGAATTTTTTTTGGTCATTGTTAAGACTAAGGATTTTTTTTTATTAAATTTTCAAAAAAATCGATTTTTTGCTCAATTTCGAGATTTTACGAGGGAAGAGAATTGCTTGAACTTTGACCGGTCATTTTGAGGTCGGACCACGTGTGTCGCAGGCCTAGCAAAAAAATAGTTTTCTAAAAAAACGTTTAATTTTCACTGCTAAAAAATTACGGTTTAACTCTTCATGCGGAGGCGCTAACTGGCTTCATTGGACACCGTGTATAATCTCGAAATTTTGATGCGACAATCGATTTTTTTTTTGAAATTTTTCCTACAAAAAATCCTTGTCTTAAATGACCAGAAAAAATTCGCTCAAGATACCTTAAACATTTAAGCCGATTTTTGATTTTTGGAAATTCCTGATTTCAATCGTCACTGAATACTGTATTCACAATAGTAGTACTGAACTCACAAGGATACTGATTTGTACTAAATCTGCGTCGCATCATTTTTTATTTAGAGTAAAGGCAGCACATTTGCGAGTAGTGAATTACAATACATTTTTGGTAATTAAGAATTTTGATAAAACGATGAGATTTTTTTTTGTACATTTTTGATCTTTCTGAAAGGGTTCAAGTAAAGCTGTGTGTCTAAATTTTCATCGATTTGAAGTTCGCACCATTTCGGGTCAATCAAAACCCATAAATGTTGAATATAATAAATAATGATAAAAATAAAAAAATCGGAAACTTATTGAATTTTTTTAAAGATTTTTGATGAAGAAATATTTCAAGACATCAAAATATTTCCATCGTGAATTTTCTATGAAAAAATTGCAAAAAATAAACGATTTTCAATCTTCCATGAATAATACGAACCTTGCATATATTGATTTCTGATTTTCATACCAGTATTGAAAAAATCATTTTAGAGATATATCAAAAAAAGTTTCGAACCAAAACTACTATGATCTTGAAATTTTTCCCAAACAATTCGAAATTATTGATTTTTTTAAAATTATCATAGATAAAAATCGGGAATCAGTGAATTATCTTTCACTTTATTTTTTGTAATGTAATTTTGCGAAAGATTAGGATTAATTTTCGGCCGAAGGCCGGAGAGAAGAAGAATTAATGATTTTCTTATTTAAAATTTTGAAGAAATTCCGATTTTACCCCAGGGAAGATTTGTAAATTATGTTTAGGAGGCTATTTGTCCGCGAATTTTAATTTAAAATTGTTTAAGTTTACATGAAAATTTGTTAAGTTTTACATGAAAATTTGTTAAGTTTACATGAATTTGTCCAATTTACATGACTTTTCTAAATTTAAATTGAAATTTTGTCCAAATAAATAAAAAAATTTGTCAAGATATTGAAGAAATTTTGTTCAAAGTTTCAGAAAATTTGGTTCGAATTTTTTAAGGACAATTGTTCAAATTTTTTCAAAAAAAATTGACGAATTTCAAATTTGACAATTTGTCAATTTTTAAAGAAAATTGTTCGAATTTTTCAAAAAAGTTGACAAATTTCAATGAAATTTTGTTCATTTTCATAAAAATTTCAAATATTAAAAATGTGACAATGTTTGTCAATTAAAATGTGAATTTGTAAATTTAAATGAATTTGTCAAATTTAATGAAATTTATGCAAAGTTTAAGAGAAATTTTAAAAAGTAACTAAATTTAAAAATTTTGTCACATATTAAAGAACATTGTCCAATTTTTATTGAAAATTTGTCAATTTTAATGAATTTTGTCAAATTTTAATGGAATTTAGTCAAAGTTTAAAGAAATTTTTAAATTTTAATATAAAAATTTTGTTCAAAATATTAAGAGAATTTGGTCAATTTTATGAAAATTTGTCAAATTTTTAATGAATTTGTCAAATTTAATGAAATTTATCTCTCTCTNATCAATTGACTGAAGCATTAAATTGAATATAATTTCACACAATTGAAAAATATCAAAAGCACCAGAACTTGAAAATTAAGCAAGATATTAAAATAACGAAAACAGTTCTAGAATCTGCTCTTGATGACAAATTCGGTGTAAATAGGAATTTGACCAAAAATGTCATTTTACCCGGTGAACTCGAGGCCATTTTTGGGCTTTGACGGACAAAAATACTAAAAATGAAAGCTGAATTTTGAGCTCTTCAAAATGGTAAAAAAAATATTTGACCAAAACGGTTTAACAGGAAACTTACAGCAAACTATAAAAGTTATAACTTAAGAATTAAGAAAAATATAAAAATTTCAGAAACGGTTCTAGAATCTGCTCGTGATGAAAAATTTGGTGTGAATAGGAATTTGACCAAAAATGTCATTTTAGCCGGTGAACTTGGGGCCATTTTTGGGCTTTGACGGACAAAAATACTAAAAATGAAAGCGGAATTTTGAGCTCTTCATAATGGTTAAAAAGATATTCGACCAAAATGGTTTTAAAGGAAAACTACAGCAATTTCGCATTTAAATTTTACTTTATTTATAAATTAATAGAAGTTTAAACTTAAGAATTAAGAAAAATATAAAAATTTCAGAAACAGTTCTAGAATCTGCTCGTGATGACAAATTTGGTGTGAATAGGAATTTGACCAAAAATGTCGTTTTAGCCAGTGAACTTGAGGCTATTTTTGGGCCTTGACGGACAAAAATACTAAAAATGAAATCGGAATTTTGAGCTTTTTAAAATGGTCGACATTATTTGGCCAAAACGGTTTAAAACGAAACCTACAGCAATCTCCTTTTTTTATTTTACCTCATTTATCAATTTATAAACTAATAACTTTAGGGAGTCTATGCTGAGCTGAATAACAGTCGTTCGAGTTTCATATTTTGGGAGCAAGGAGATATTTGTCTAAATTTAAAAAAAAATACCCAGAACCATGATGGTACCGGTATTTGTACCGGTACAAAAAGTCGATTTTCTCATTTTTTAATACATTTTAACTTGCCGAGGTTATTACAGATTTTTTTAAATCTTGGGGGGAAATAAATGAATTTTTAATAACAAATCAGTTTGTATTTCCAACTTTGTATTTCGACTTTTTATTTTCAATACTAACACCAAAAACTTGGAGTTTCAGGCAAGTTTCTTTGGAAAATCGATCGTTTTATTCTGTCTATTGGTTCATGTAGTTTAAAAATAGTATTTGTGTTCGTTCTGCAAATGAAAAAATTCTTATAAACCACTTGAACTGAACAACGAAACAAAATATCGATTTTTCAAACCTTTGTTGTTAGGAACGCACTCTTTTTGCAGTTATTATGAAAAATATCGAAATTCAAAATTCGAACCAATTCTATCGATTAACCGCGGTTAAAGACGTCTGCCCAAGCTTGCAAAAAAGAGGAAATTTTCCAAGTTAAAAAATCTCAGAATTTTAGTATTTAGGGGTTTTTATTTGATTTTCGCCCGAGAAGCCGGAAATTGCTTCGGATTAGACAAAAATTTACTAAAGGCCTTATTTGAATCTCAATTGCGTTTTCGTTGTAAAATCCTTATAGGTCAAATTTTTCTTTATAATTTTACAGAGCTCATAATTTCGCTCTCATTTTTCGTCCGTAAAGGCTCAAAAATGGCCTCAAGTTCATCGGCTAAAATGACATTTTTGGTCAAATTCCTATTAACACCAAATTTCGTACATCAACGAGCACAGATTCAGAGAACTGTTTCTGTAATTTTAATATACTTGCTTAATTCTCAAAGTTATAGTTCAATAAATTTATAAATAAGCAGTAAAATTTAAAATCGAAATTGATTGTATGTTTTCTTTTTAAACCGTTTTTGGTCGAATATTTTTGAACCATTTTGAAGAACTCAAAATTCCGCTCTCAGTTTATAGTATTTTGTCCGTCAAAGCTCAAAAATGGCCTCAAGTTAACTGGCTGAAATGACATTTTTGGTCAAATTCCTATCACATCAAATTTGTCATCACGGGCAAATTCTAGAATGTTTCTGTAATTTTTAATATCTTGCTTAATTTTCAAGTTCTGGTGCTTTGATATTTTCAATTCTGTGAAATTATATTCAATTTAATGTATTCAGTCAATTGATTAGTAAGAATTGGAATAGATATTGTCTGTTTGATAAGTACCTTTTTTTAAGTTACCACTCCTGCTGTTTTCGAGTAATCATTTCCGAAGTTATTAAAAGTTGGTTCTTTAGCAAAGCATTTTGCTGCTCCACAGCGCCCACGTAGGAGGCTCGATCGATATGACAACTCTGACCAAAAAGTTTTCGCAAAAAACACTCAACTTAATCCTCTCCGCATTTTCAAAAGCGCGCGGCATCTCTCTTATCTATTATAGTCTCTTCTCTCGGAATTTAAGATATAATCACTAAGACAACATTAGTGGGATTCCAACACGCGCTATAGATATAGTAAGCGGTTTTTGAGATGAAAGTTCCGTTCGAAAAGGATATGAAATATTCTGGAGTAACCATTTCGTACAATACAAAAATTTCAGTTTTTACCGTCTTTAAAAAATGAAGAGGGGGGCTACTTTGTGAATGTTTACCTCAACTCATTGAAAAATCACCAAATGCGACTATGTAAAATTTCGGAAAATAAATAGTTTAGATTTTTTTGTAACATTAATTTGTCTACAATAAATTCAATTTAGAAGCGTCAAATTCGATCAAGTTTGCAAAAACGAGTTAACAATAATTAACCGCAAATTGAACCGGACATACGGTATCAAATATGTCTAGAGAAACCTCTCGATGATTTAAACTTCTGCAATTTTAAATATGATAAACAGTCAAATACTGAGAAATTGGGACTCTCTTAGCTCATTTACAGCAATTTGTGTCTATTTACTTTTATTTTCCTATTCTAGAACCCTTAAAATATTTTGAAATGGCTCGATCAACATCAACTAAGGTCATTTGGAGGTTAAGTCAGAGCAATTTTTGACAATTTTTGATTTTTTGGTCAATTATGTCAATGAAATATTAGCAACAGCTGGACCAAGATGAGTTTTTTTCAAAACATTTTATTTGAAAACAATAAAACTGTAGACAAGTATATCTGTCACAGTTTTTTGGCCTTTTATACGACTTTTGTTATTTCTGTTGCATAAAATAAACAAAAACAACACCAAGTACCTAAATTTGAAAAGTGACAATTAAGATTCAGTATGTACTAACATAAATTATCATATAGCATATGTACCGAGTATATTATGCCTTCATCAGCTTTTTCTCAAATTTTGTGTATCTTGAGTTGTTGGTATGAAAAGTATTCAACATACAGTATGTCTTATTTTTTTTGCGGGAAAATTTGAGGAAGGACCAGGAGAATTCTCCCCAAACTTAAGACGATTCTCAGTAATATGATCCGAATCATTCTTTTTTTTCGCCTTTTTTTAGACAAACTGTATATTATTTATTTTATATAAAATACTTTCCGAACCTATGTATTCGTGCTTAGTTAATTAAACGTGCCTGTTTCGTAACCCTGGATAACAGCTTCTGTTGAAACGGCAATCACGTAAAACCAGCTAACCGAAAACTAACAATTGTTAAATCATGGTCCGATAGGCAAAAACATCGGGTCAACATCATCATTAGAAAGCTTTATAATTCTTGCGAATTTTTAAATTACAGTTTTGCTGTTATTACTCAACCCCCTCACACCTTTAGAGGCAAAAAAAATTTCGGGAGTCAAAACGGTGAAAAAATAATATCGTCAAAGGCCTACAATTCAAATGCGTCATAGAGTTTGCAATTTTATTTCAAACAAATTGTTGAAAATTTCATACGATTAGCCGTTTGAAAGATATTTTTCCCAGTATTTTTTAGGATGTTCGCAAACATTTCTTAAAAAAATAATTGTGTGAAAACTTATTTTCCGAAAGAAATTGAACGGCAATTTAACCAAAATAAAGCCGACAAAGACAAATCGATCACGTGTAGAACATATGGTGGTACTGATTTTGAGTTATCAGCTGATTAGCAATATTTTTTTACATTTTGCTTCATATATTTTGACGAAAAGCTAGAGTTTCATTTGTTAATTTGTGACTGATATGTCATTGTATAAAATGTATGGTTTTCAAAGAAATACAAGGTGAGTGAACTTCTCTTTTATCTCGCAGTTATCGAGTTTACAGACTTCGAAATTTGCAAATGTTACGTGTAATTCACTTAATTCTATCTTTGATCTCTATCAGTGACAAATAAGTTAATTGATACAAGTATCTTTTCTAGTTTTTTCGTGATAAGCGCTCAAAGTAGTGCCTTCAGATAGGCTTTTATTTATAAGTCATTTTAAAAAAATTATTTATATTCCATAATCATAAAGTGAGATGGAAATTATAATTTATTAAGGATGATATTTTTTGTGTCGAGCAGATTGCTAAATATAGGCGAAACTATTTAAACGCATTTTCCTTTTAAATGAGGGTGCGAAGTCGGCCTCAGGTTGCGCACAATTAATGCCCGATTGACAATAAAATTTATGTAATTTGCAGTATTAAGTGATGTGCCAGAGAAAGCAAATGCACATGAACTCTCAATATTTTATGTTCTTTTTTTTGTTCAAATGTAGGTTTTTTTCAAGGCAGATTAACATACCCTCGAAGGATTTTCTAGTATTTTTGTGGGCTAATTTTCTTATAATTGTAAATGACTTTCAAAAAAATCGAGTCGTTTTTTTTTGTACTGTTGTCCTGATCAACTCCTAGTACATTATAAAAAGTTTGTTGGTAGGTAGAGCATGTTTGAATGTTGGTGAAGAACGAACTTTCTGTGGTTCTGATTTTCCACCTCTCGTATGAAAGTAGTTGTTGAGTTTCACCGATATACAATGCTTCACAATCACAAATATATTTATAGCACAAGTTGCAATTTTGAAAATATTTTTTTTTGTGGTTTCAGCCGTGGATTGTATAACAATTATACAAGTTTAAAACATTATCAAGTTTAACCGTCGAAAAGAGTATTTCAAGTTTATAATTTGGTGTGAATTGGCGTAATATTTGTGCGCACCTGAGACCCGATTCTCACCCTAATTTATCAGAAAAATGCGTTAAATAGTTTCGCTAATTTAGCAATCTGCTCGACACAAAAAATTCTCGTTATAAATTTATTTCTTATTTCTCTCACTTTATGATTATGAAATAACCGAAACGTCAAATAAATACATTCTTTAAAATGACTTATTAATAAATTATTATAGTTCGAACAACCCTACAAAGATAGGCTTTTGGGTGTGAGGCAAAGTTATCGTTTATGGGTGTGAGGAGGTTAAATAGCTCAGTAAGGGGGTATCCGGACTCCGGATTCCGGAGGCTGTATCTCGAGACTCAGAATTGATAGGAAGCTAATTTTAGCTGCATTCTCATTTTTATGACTGGTTTGCGCCCAAAAATGTACAAAAAAATTTCGATATAAAAATTTTCAATTTTTCAAATTAAAATTTTCTTAACCTTACTGTATCTTTTGAAGTAATAAACCGTTTACTCTAATTATTGTTGCATAAGTTCACTCTGAATTTAATCTTGAAAACATAAATAAAATTTTTTCGAAATTCGAAATAAAAACTCTATATGTTTTCTTAGATTCAGAAATTTAGGGTATCCGAAGACGACCATATTTTTTGATCAATTAGTGACAGGGAGCTGATTTTAATTACATTCAGTTTTTCGTGATCGGTTTAATTACACAAAATAATAAAAATGAGTATTTTTTGGGGAAAAAAAGGTCAAAATTAAAATTTTTAAATTTCTCGTTGTTGAAAATATCGGTTGTTTGAAGGTCACCATACTTTGACTGCGTATAAAAGCAAAACTATAATATATTTTTGAAATGACTCGCAGGTCTTGTATTTGTACACTTTTGAAATAGTGATTTTGTTTAGAAAAAAATCTGGTGTCGGTGAACTTGTCTATTAACCTAAGAAATTTAAGTAAATTTTGATACCCAGGGGCCAGATGCAGCTATTTTGAAAATTGGAAATTCTGGGTTTTCGGACCGGTATACCGGCCGGTCCGGTCATACAAAAAACTTTTAACTCCATTTTTTGAAAATAACAAACAAATATCTCCTGGAATCCGAAGTTTTAACTTGATACGAGCTGTGGTTAGCTCAGGACTAACTTTTGAAAATCAGTCAAACCCGTCGGATACTCCCTAAGTTCAAGTCTTCTTATTATTTTCTATAAAAAATCTCTCTTTGAAAACGTTGAACTGGAGGGTTGTTCCATGACGTTGATGTTGGTGTTTGCTGCATGCAAACAGTATGCAGCTTGCATCAGATGAAAGTCCTACACAATATAATAAGGGGTTGTGGGTGTTAATAAAACAAGCGTTCCAAAATTTGTTGTTATTCTCGTGAATTGTATTAAAATAAAACAATTCTGAAAAATACAATGCTCTTATTGATTCCGTCTTAAGAGCGTGGGCGTTAGCAGACAAGACATAGAAATGTTAGCCTCTGCTGAGAAATTATATCAAATGAACCTATTTTTACTTATAAAAAGCAACAGAGTATTTGTTTTTCAACGGGCTCAGCTATTATTAATGTGAAAACTTCATACATTTCAAACTATATTTGCGGTGACTCCTTGCCTGGATCGAGAAATTTAACTTGCAGTCACAACAAAAAAATTAAGTCTCCAGTATTTTTGTTCTTATTTATTCCTATCAACCAGTTATCGATCCTTTCAGTCCAGCTAGTGAAGTGGGTAATTCTTCTCAGCAATTCCAACATTTTACACCCACAACTTCTTTAAGGGGGTGGTCAGGGCGAGCCCTTATGAGAACTGTGGAAAACAATGATTAGATTTAATAATATGTAATTAGTAATTCAATAATTTAAACAAACATTGGTCAAAACTAAAAATTGCTATCTACACTCGTTTGTCCGTTATCGTCACGTCAATTTACACTTTATTTGTGCTGATTATGCATTCATGGAACATGGGTGTTAATATTTACAGGTAAAAAATAATTTTTTTTATAGTAAAATAACGTCATGAACTGTTTTTCTCATTAAAAAAGTGTCAAAAACTTTTGCTTCTAAGAAATTGGTTCATTTTTTTGATTCGGAAACACATTTATTTGTCAACTTCAAACTCTATGTCAATATGTAAATAAAGGCTTCACGACCATGCGCAAACATTTCTGACTTTGTTTGTAGACCATCAAAATGTTTGTTATTCACACATTGTTATTTACTACACAAAATTATCTAAGGGAAATATGAACATAATTAAATTTTTTATCAAACTTTAAAGATCATAAGATTAAATGAAACATCGTAATTTCACTCTTACTCAAAAACTATAAGTTTCACTAGTAGATACGAGTAAACTTTCAAAATGATTCATAGGTCGATTCACTATAAGAATTCTGGTTTTTACAGATATTTTGGAGCAAGAAAATATTATTTACTTACTTCGTAAAAGTGACGCTGTTACGTAATCAGAGAGGACTTAAAGACTTTCCTGCAAGTTTGTTCAAAATGTTTAAACGAATATTTAACATGTCACTTGAAATCTTGACAAAATTGAGGGGAGGAGATAGATTTTTGAAAAAATGACTGAATAGCATATTTTTGGCGCGCTCAAGAGGCATTCTAGGCAGAATTCGCAAATGCCTCCAGCATTATTGACATTTTATGTTTTCCCATAAGTGTTAAATAATAAATTTCAACTCATATTGACGGAGGAGAAGGATTTTAAAAATTGATCATTTTTCACACTTTTATACCAAAGGTCTATAGCGCTACCCCAAAATTATGAAATGTTTTACGATTGTCCATAGAATAATGAGGAATTGTTTGAGCTTTCAAAACCGTAAAGTTGTAATTTATCATTGTCTAGTTTTTCAGTCAATTAAGTTCCAAATCTTAAAAATGACCAAAAATCTACCCTGACACCCCTAATTGGGGTTGGCAGTAAAACGCCAAAACGTCAAAACGGCAAATCACTATTTTGGCAATTTCAGTCTAAGAAAACTTAATTTTTCAAAATACATTTGATTCATGGCTTCAGAGCGCGATTTAGATCAAAAAGAAACTTGAAAAAACTTACTGGACGGATAAAAATCTGAAAATATCACTAATAAAGAAGTATTTTTTCCAAAAAAACACCCAATTTTACGATCAGCTTCACCAGAATTTTGTATTGCAATTTGGAAATTATAGTTTTGTATCAACATCGCGTCTAAAGCACATGAAATTCAATAATTTTTGGAAAAATTAAGTTTTCTAACCGAAAATAGCCAAAAGTAGTGATTTTTTTGCCTTTGGACGTTTTTTGCCCTTTTACTGCCTACCCTAAAATTAAGGGGTTATTCGCGCTTGTTTGACATTTTCCTCGGTGAAATATACTTGAAAACTAAGAGCTCAATTGAGAAAAAACGGAAAAATGCTTATTTCTAGATCTATCTTTAATTCTTGCAGAAAGTAACATCAGAATTATTTTTCATCATCACCAGACCAATAGGTACAGTAATCGTTACAGAATGAATTTTTTCCAAACTGCAAATCTATCTCTTCCAGACGGTATATCAAATGAGCTCAAAATTTTACATATTACGTAGCGATAGTATATCAATCTTTTCTCACGAGCTTTTTTGATCGCGCAAACTGAACAATTCTAAAACGACAAATAACCGACGGTTATTCACATTTCCAGACTCAAAATCTATCCCTCCGAGAATATATTTGCAAAATGGCTTCAAATTTTATCATTATTCCTCAGAACATATGAAAGAGACTTTTCTGAGATTTTTTGCAATGTACAGCTAAAACTCGAAATATCATTTTTTTTGGTCATTTTCGATAAAAATTTCTGAAAAATAAAGTCTCGATTTTTTTCGAAGTACACGAATGAGAAATTTGGCTACGCCAAGACGATATTTTTGAAGTTTGAGTGGTCAAATTCCAGCAAACGTTATTAATAACTTCATTTTCAAAAAATACTAGAAAAATCCGAAAATTTCAGAGTTGCGAATTAATCAGAAGTCGCATACTCGCTTTAGATTGCATTACCCTTAAGATGCAAGTTTGGCTTTTTTAGTTCGGTCTAGCACATTAGAAGGAGCTTATATTTTATAGTCTAATTATAGTCTATATTATACCATAATATTATTAAGAGTCTATAATATCCCTTTATCACTTTTGGTTAAGAATGCGTACCACAACGGTAAAATCACATGTTAAAAGGAGTAGTGGCTACACCATTCTAACAAAAACGTGATAAAAGGGATATACGACCTATAATGTACAGAACAAAAAAAAAAGCCTAACTCAATATTTTCACCATGGTGGTTGATAAATAGGCAAGTAGGGCGGCTTAACCCCTCGGCTTAAATACGACTCAAACTCCTCAATTAAGGATGTGGGTCTACAAGGCGTCTAGTAGTCAAACTTGAATTTATCCAGCGGAATTTAACAAAGTATACCCTCTTATCAGCTCGTACCATGTCACTATAATTCGATAGATAATCTTTCAGACTGGTAGTTCTCAAAATGACGAAATCATTAATTTAACCAACCTTTGAATCAATAAATTGACAAAGAAATATATGGGGTTTTTCGTAAAATAGCTGAAATAATTGTGACGTTAGCCAAATTTCAAGTTTTGAGACAATTTAAAAGTTTTTTTTTCTTTGATTTATTCAGGGGAAATAAAGTGGTAAAAATTCGCGCAAAAATTTCTTCGAGGCAGCTGGCTTCTGAATCACATTGGGCAAAACTCCGAAGACTTCGCAAACGTATTGGTTTGAAGTTCCTTCGAATGAAATCTTCCCCGGTTTGAATCAATTGCCGCTGTGAAAACTTTGCCAGATTCTGAAATATGAATAATTCCACATGTTTAATAAATTGTTACGAAGCAAAGTATTCAAGAACGGTAAAAACATTTTGATAGTTAAATTTCAAGCCGTCAGAGAACGATACTAATCAAAGGGGGAAACCTCATTTCGCCTAAAAACCTAGCGCAATTTTATATTTCAAAACTAAAAAATACTTCTAGTGCTTATAATCGCCGACAGTTTCAAATTATCGCTGAACCGCCCACGCAATGATGTTTTAATTACTATCTGATCAAATAGTTAAAACGGAAAAATAGGTGATTTCGTCTGGACCAATGAGCAAGAGTTCAAAGCTCTGAATTTCAGCCATTTAAACAATAGAGCCAACACCTTAATTCTATGCAATTTTCAAACTATTTGATTTATATTACGGTTAGTGCACATAACATTAAGTGCGCCATAAATGAAGTTATTTATTGAGATCGAATTTTCGAAACTACTTTTTTCTACACTTTAGTTTTGATTGCGGTTTGGGTGGCAGGATCTTGCAAAACTGGATGGATCGTATTGGAATTTTGGATCGATCGTTTTTTTTTTCCAATCCGATCCAATAATGATTAAAATTTAGGGTCAGTCATCCGATCCAATATGAATTAAATAGGGGTCAGTCGATCCGATCCAATATGAATTAAAATTTTGGGGTTAGTCGATCCTAATCCAATTTGATGCAAATTTAGGGTCAGCGAAATCGCACCAATATGAATTAAAATTAGAGTCAAGACGATCCGGATCCAAATCAATATGATAACAATTTTAGGGCCATCAATCCGATACAATCCAATCGGAACATAATAGGAAAAGTTCGATACGTATCGAACCATATCAAAAAAGTCGGTCCGTATCGAAAAATCGAACCATACGGAAAAATAGATACGTATCTTAAATCGATACGTATCGGAAATAGTAAATACGTCATATAAAATTTTCGAAAAAGAAGTTTAACCGCAATGTTGAAGAAAATTGACAAAATTTTAGCAATTTTCTGATAAGACCGTTCAAATTTGGAAATTGAACGACAAACATTGGAAATATTATGGTTTGACCGAATTTAAGGGACACTTGACCGCAAAATTTTAGTCATTTTTATGATGAGACGCGCAACTTTTAGAAATTTTATGGTTTGACCGCAATTTTAATAATGTGACCGCAAATTTAAAAATTTTATTAAAAAGACACAATTTTTTTTGAAAATTAACCGCACATTTTGGAAATTTTTATGAATAAGGCGCACGTTTAAGACAATGACCGAGAATTCCGAGAATTTTTTTTATGTTCAAACCGCAAATTTTCGGAATTGACCGCAAACATTTGGAATTTTATGGTTTGACACAAATTTTTAGAACCACAGAATTTAACCGTAGGATTTAATCAGACTAGAAAACAATACTTGAAAATTTTTCAAGAATCTGAAAATAGGTTTTTAGGGTAACTTAGAATGACGAGAATTACCATTTTCATTACAAAATTTTTTATTTAGCAAAATGTGAAAAGCTGAACAATTCAAATAAATCAGATAGTCATCCAAAAGCAAATTTTAAAGAGATTCATTTACCTATTTTTAAAAAAAATTTTGCTTATTGCTGATTGTCAAAAAATAAAGTTGCTCAAAAGTCAGGAGAGGTGATTTTATGTTTTTTCCATTTAAATTTTGTGAAAACAGGCGAGCTCCAAGTCGGCCAAAGGCCGGTAAAAGAAGATTTTATGTTTTTTAAATCAAATTTATTTAAAAAAATGAGCCCCAAATAAGACCCATAAAAGGATTTCATGTTTTTTATTAAATTTCTTGAAAAATGAAGGCCCTAAATCGGCCAAAAGCCCATTTAAAGGGATCGTTTAACTGTGGGTTCTGCATTAGAAGACTTATAGAAATATAGGTCGATATTTTGAGACTCTTTTTTGGGCACATTTTAACCAAATTTAAAATAAAAATACATAAAATTCGAATTTAATTGGCCCCGGCATATTTGGGGCTCTTATTTTAACAAATTTAAATGAAAAATCTCCGTTTATCGCCTTCGGCCGATTTGGGGCTCCACTTTTGAATAAATTTAATAAAAAACATAAAATTCTTTTTTTATCGGCCTTTGGCCGAATTTGGGGCTCAAGTTTTAAATAAATTTAAATAAAAAACATAAAATTCATTTTTATCCGCCTCGGTCGATTTGAGGCTAATTTTTTATGAATTTAAAATAAAAAAAACAGAAAATCCTCTTTTATCGCCTTACGCCGATTTGAAGGGCTAATTTTTTATAAGTTTAACATAAAAAACATGATAAAATCCTAATTATCGGCCTTTGGCCGATCTGAGCTCTTTTTTATCGGCATTCGGCCTGAATGGTATGAGAACTGCGCATTGTTGTTGTTGCTGGGGAATTGCCCCCCTGCTAACTTAAACTCCGGTTATATTGTTAGTTGTCCTATTTTATTTGTTTGATTCGAGCTTTATATATAGTGATAGATCATCTTGGATATGTTCCGATCAAAATCCCGAATGATCGGAAACACATAGTCGTGATGAACTGAATGATACGATCCTCGAGATGGATCGAAACCTATCCGAGTTAGTTAAGCGCAGTATATATAATGATTTTTGATCATCCGGATGGATCGGTACTGATTGGTCATGATGAATAATCAGTGCTGATCCATCAGGACAATCGTACATTACTAGTCATAGTGACTAGTGGTGTCCGATTCGTCGGATTGATCAGGTACGGACTTATATAAGTGAAAGGCATCATATACATATATATGAAATATACCGTGTTATAAAGACTGTAAGGCCGATTTGGAGCCATTTTTTAATAAAATTTTAAATAAAAAAACATAAAATCCCCTTTTTATCGGCACATATTTTTAAAATTTAATCGAATTATGGCGTCTTTTTTAAAAACGCCTACACTTTGTTCTGAACGTTAAATTAGTTTTGTCACCCACCATCGCCGAAAATTCAATATCCTCAAAAGTGGTACAATAGCCAATTTGCTTTCCCCTGTACAAAGCTAAACTTTCACTCGATAACACAAAGCAAAATCAAGCATACAGGGGGGCTTAATATCTCCGCCAAAAAGTACAAAAAGGGGTGCCAATATTGACGAATCTGTCAATATGTCCGAAATTTTTTAAGCAGAAAACTTTCGGGCAATATTGCCCCTCCCTGTATATGTTTTCTGCTAATCGGAATCTTTCCGGTTCATATTGAACAAGGCCTTATTTTTCTTAAAAACTAAAATCAATGTAAACCAATGGTAAAACAAAATAATGAAATTTTCCTAGTTGAAACCAGAATCAGGATTTTTGAAAAAAACTAAGACAGATGTTACTCACTGAATCGATAGAAACCCTCTTTACGTCCTTGAAAAGTCAAAATCTTTCCGTCAAGATGAATTTGGTCGTTATGACGAAAAATTGGCTTCATTGTAACTTCTCCTCTCCCGTTAGAACCTTCACATCCAAAAGGGCTAATAGCGACTTGGTTTGGGATGTTTTACACTTTTTTAAGAACCGGTTAAAAAGAAGGCAAAACAAGTTTGTTTTTATTTTCAATTTTATCATCTGAAAGCTGTACTGTTAAGGCAGTAAATTTCGCCTAGCAAGGTTACAATCCAAGAACGTTGCAAAAGATCATTCTTAGAGACAAACCCTACGCTTCGAGACAGCTAATTTGATTTATGTTACAATTAATTTAATCCCGTGAGAA